>CACRXP010000156.1:1050798-1110168 GCA_902702965.1 Spirometra erinaceieuropaei
TTTGGTGATCTGCAGTTCTATGGTGTCACGGGTGAACAAGGTCCCTAAACCAGTCAGTTTATCCATAAACGCTGGAAAGACCAAGGTGTTTTCAAGCTGTATCCCTGACCAGAAGGGACCTCTCGGGATTGATGGTTGTCAACTTGAAGACGTAGACAGTTTTAAATACCTCGGGGCGAGGCTGCTACCGAATGGACGGAGTAAGGACGACATTGTCTCCCAAATTGATGCTGTCCGACGGGTCTTCTCAAGCCTTAGAAAATGCTCATGGATCCGACGTGACATCTCCATTGCCAACAATATTTGTGAGTACCGTGCATCCGTCCGGCCTGTCCTTCTCTATGGTTGTGAATGCTGGACTTTGCGCATGGAGGACGGACGAAAATTGGATATTTGACCCCAGCTGCTTGATGGCCATCCCTCGAGTGAAGTACACCGACTTCGTCTCAAATAAGAGTCCACACTCGCTGCAACAACATCGCAAGGATATCTGAGGCCATCCAGGAAATACGACTGTCTTCTACCTCAGAAGCTTAGTGTTAATGCCCTTGATCCGGTACCATTACCCCATTGGAGGTGTCGAAGAGGGAGTTAACTCAAAACCTGGGTTGATATAGTCCGTCAAGACATGGAGGTGGTTCATGGACCTTCGGTATTCGGTCACCGTCGTTGGCGAAGAGAAAGAATTGAACTGTCCAGATCTGCAGCCGTGGATCGTCACGCGTGGAGTGGTATAGTTTGGGATATCATCGAGGCCGGCTATATCAGGCCTGATCCCAGCCGTACCAAGTACAATTATGACAGAACATGCGGTGCGGTAGAGCAGGACAAGGTCCTAAGTCCTTAACCCAAATCGATAACTCCAGCCTTAATCCCCAAACTCTAACCCTAATCCTAGCCGTAAATCTACAGTTATAACACTAACGTCAACCCAACACTCTTAAACATAACCCTAAATCTATCTCCATAATCGATGAAGGAGATGCCAGCTGGAGGGGTGCGCATCCCCTGGCGCCTACCGTTATTCGCAATCCCATCGTGCGAGGCCTACACAAGTATGGCTACCCAAATCATTTCAGTAAGCATAGCGTAGGATAACGACAAATGCGGGGCTGCACACCCATCCGTCCTGGCATTTCCGCCTAGAATCCCCTTAAATTAAAAAAATCAATTAACAAAATGACTGTCTGCCGATGCCTGTCATAGGATCCAAAGAGAAGGTAAAATCCTAACACTGACCCTGCGAAAATCTTACACCAATAAAGGTTTTCTAGAATAAAATGAAGTACATTCGTCTCTGGTGTACACATGCGAAAACCCTTAACGTTGGGTCTTCGAGAAACTTTCGCGTTCTGTACTTGGTGATCAATAATATATGTTTTAATGACATCACAAATCAAAGCAGAGAGGGCGGAGAGTTGTAGTGGACACTTCAGAACATCTAAGGCTATTTTGTGCAGGCTCGAAATAACCTGAATTTTATGAACTTCTTTGCGCTACGTGCAGATACTCGAAAAAGATGCTCCATTAGGTCCACAATTTCGACGGCGATAGTGGGGATAAAAAATTCTGAGAACTCACATCGGAAGAACGATAAAATGGGCTAAGTCGTTTGTCCAGTAGTGATTTTTAGGATCTCGCCTGAGAGAAATCTAACAAAGAGCGAGCAATTCTGTCAGGGTAGGCACGTTTTAAGTCATCCTTAATATTGATGATGCTAAATCGTACACAGCTCGAAAATTCAACTATCAGTGACTTTCGTTGTCTGAACTACATAAGAAGCCATAAGGAAAGGGCTTCATTTCAAGGAGTCATGTTAGAAAACTGTACAACAACTGAAATATTGATTTCCTACCAACCAGGTGAACTAGGTGAAGGTCAAAAGTACTGAAGTACCGGTATATCAGAGGTCAGAGTGTATCAGTTAAACTTGCCTCTTTATCGGTGAGGAATGCGGTGTTCTTTCGGAAAACAATGCAGAAGCAGCGAGGACAGCGGATATTTTCTGAATTGTAAATTTTTTCATGCTGGACTGCGGCCCCTTCCGTGCCAGTCTCTGTGGGTCTATAAGGAGGAAATATGCGTTTGAAAGGGGCGTCAGGACCAGCACTAAGAATCATTTAGCGTGTTATCTTATGTGATACCAGGATCTAAACCAATAAGCAATTTGGACAAGCTTTCGTTGACAGTTACCTTCACTGACAATCGAGACGACAGGGGAAGTGAGTTAACAGGGGTTGCCGTTAGAACTGAATGGGCACATTAAAACGTCCGTGGACGTATCTTGAAGACTAGACATTATTTAAAACCCTTCTGTTGGTCGCCTAAGTTCGTCTCAAAACAAAGTGCCCAGCCGGAGCCAAATATATAAAGACGGCCGAGCGCCAGTTCTGGGATTGAACGAACTTTTGTTAGTTATGAAAGATGCTTCTTCCATCCTATGATAAGGTGGAGGCTCTAGTGTTAAAACACTAAAGGCTGCTTGAAAGATCGTCCGCCATGGTCGCAAAAATAGTTTCTATAAGTACAGAAAACGCAGTTCGAAGTCAATGAAATGCACCATCTTATATCAACACAACCGAGAACGAGAGCCCGTTGCGGAAGTTTCCGCGTCATTAGTTGCACCAAGAATCCAAAGTTTCATGTGAAGAATGACTAACAGCTGTCCCGGCGTCCTGTATGAGTGACTTGGGCAAAGTCTCGGGTGATTACAGCCGTATCCGAACTGTGGGCACAAAATGACAGGGGACTGCTGCCGACAACAAACTATAGCCCATGCGCTGTCACAATGGAGTCCGGCCCGCCAAACACAGAAGCTACTTTAAATCGCCGGAATCTACCCTATTGCATACTTCTGTAACATTATTCAGAAAATAAGGAATGGGTGTACAACAATTATCCCCAAAGGCTCGCCAATGACAGGATAATTTGGATCAACGTTCTAGAGTAGGATTCGTGACAGACGACTTTAACATTATGGGAGGGGAGGTAATGTGTCAGGTATCAGGCGTAGGGAACCAAACTCCTTGCCACACGCGGTCCTTCTTCAATTAATTGTTTTTGTAGTCATTTAGTTCCTTTAAAGTCGCTTCGAAAATGTTGGGCATTATAAATTACTGCTAACAGTCTCTGTCCCATAAATTTTCCAGGCACAATGCTACAAAATGTTGACTTTTTATCCTTACAGAGTGAAAAATATGAACTTATGTAAAACACTCTCCGATCAGCATAACCTCTTAGCCCAAAGTCCGCTTTGATTTCGTGAGGATACGTGTCCTCTAAAACCTTTGGAATGTAATAGAAAAGATGGGTGAAATGAAGAATAATTGAAAACGACAATAATTCGAGCGATCAGCCAGCACGCTTTGGTGACGAATACAGGCGATAAAGGGCCAGTCCGCAGAAGGTAGGGGCTATCCATCAGGCAAAGACACACCCAAACCAAAGGTCGAATAATCAAGTGATTGGGCTAAATCCACCACTCTGACGATATGGAGTCGAAACCGCCACTCGAAACGTCAGATATAAAACAGACGTGTTCTAGCGAATTCTACTTATCCTAATATACAGCATCGTAAGTAAACGTGCTGTTGGTTCTCAGGACAACTCGGCAGTGGATTTGCAAGCTTTCCCATAACCGCGATCTTTAACAGCATGTCTCGACTCTCCGCCACACAGGGCTCCTGATATCGTGAGTCTCTAGGAGGATGAATGAGATGGACAATGGACTAATGTCGTCAACTATCCGTACCGCAGAGGAGTTTCTCCGTATAGCTAAATGGACGCAACTCTCAGTCTTAGCGTCTGCGTTGTCAGTAATGCTAACGTTAGCGATTTGCATGCATTTTCCGACAACCGTACAGTTTGGCTGACCGTAGGACAATCGCACACGGAATTGGTTATGCCAATTCACAGCGAACTCTAACGACTCTCTGAAGGTGCGGTAGAACTGTCGACTCAGGACTCCGGCCTCCTCATGGACGACAGTTTGTCCATGCATTGTGCAGTCCCACCGTCAGAAGAAATGAATTTGCTCACTCCTGCGTGTTCGCGCATATTTGCTGGTCTGTCTACCATGTTTCGCCCCGTGGACTGTATGGAGGCCGAAAAAAATGCTGAACGCTCTGCCTTCACATGATCTGGCGCTGAATCACTACACCTAGACCGAGGGTGGTGACGAACGAGACATTGCAGAGGCCAAACTAAATCTGGTTCCTACATCACTCCTGTATCACGCGGACCCCTTGGCAGTGTCCTGAGTACTTGTTTTCCAGAGAAGACATCCGCTGTACTGTGGTTTATTCGCTTCCTAACCTGTTTAAATCGTGCCTTCCTATTTAAAGGGTTCGCGCGCGACTGCCCTTGTGGAATAGCGGTTAACTGTTATGCGAATTCAGAATCCTCTGAAGTAGGTTTGAGCAGACTGTGATGTCTAGGGATGATAGCTAGATGTTCATGATCGTGAAGAACCATATATCCGGGAAGGTGGAAAGCAAGTTATTAGATGAGCGAGACATTTGTGTGCAGTATCTAGCTTCGTGAATTTATTTGAAAAGAGGCAGTCAAGGCCAGAACGTCGGGTGGCCAGTTGACACCGAGATGAACGGGTTTGAGGCAAAAATTCCCTCCGGATGATCACCTCTACTTCGTTCGATGAGTCCTAATGTTTCTAGTCTACCTCTGCTAGAGTACAGGTGATCTCGTGCTGGTCCTGTCAGTGGAGATTATGATGCGATCTTGATTGCTTCTTCGAATGCCGCCACACAGGACGACTGGCAGACGACGTGGCTTGAAAGACTGCCAACTGACGCGGTAACACAGTTTTGTTCAAAATTGAGGGCCAGGCTTCAATGGCTCCTTAATGTGGCCTTTATGGTACGCTCGTGTGGCATCCGAGGCCCCCAAGCATGGCTTGGTACCTGTTGAATGGTAATCACGCGTCTGTTGCGGACGCAGGCGGGCCATGTAGCTTTGCCAATCACCTCCATTGGCTACCCTTTGGCTGTCTTTACTTCATTTTGCCAGCAAAGTGGATGAATATGGAGAATGAGGCAAATACGGTAAAATTCCGCCTCACTGTAAACAATTTCACGCACAACTCACTGCTGGACTTACTTCGAGGGGCACTCCAAGATCTTGTCACCCACCACGGTCAAAATGCCCTCGCTGCAGCATGCATGACGTACGTGAATTCAGACTCGTCAGTTACCGGACCCACACCAAAATCAAGTCTTCTTGACCTTATATTGAGGCAGAGCCAGACTGGCAATTCACGAACGAAACACCATCAAAACTAGGAACAGTGACCCTTCCTGATTAACAGCGGCAACTGACCATGTGCGCTAAACGCTAATCCACATCTGAGGATGTTCTTCTATTGCTAAGTAGTTGACATTTAATGAAAAAGGAAAAGTCGCATAAAGACAACCTGCACACTTCACCCAAACCCACTGACACGTTTGTCCGAACTGTTGTTGGTAATATTCTCGCCGCAGTTAACTATGCACACACTATACACATGTATTACTTGACTAACGAAGAATTAGTCAATACAAAATCTAGCTTTTTCCTCAAATTATCGCTTCATTCGAGGAGAAAATGGAACAAGTTTGTGCGCGTGAGACGCGACCTTGGTAGCGCACATAAATCTAGGTGATCCAATTACCTGGGTCAATAAATATTTAACTCTATTATCCATCAGCACCAGACGCCCCCGATATCACTGCTACCCTTATGCAGGAAAAACTTCCACAAAGCCGCAAAAAGTGCGTGATTTACTAACTTAGTCCATGGTAATGCATTACCAACGCAGACGCTGTTGGTATGTAATGTTTCTTGAGGAAGCTTTAAATCAGATGGATTCGATTATTAAAGACAAGCGCGATCGTGAGAAGGACAAACCCGGTGCAATTGTTGGATCGAGATGCAGACATCCGGGACTCCGAGGGGGGTGAGTACCTGGCGACTTTTGCGGAATGATTCCGCAGTCGACCAGGCAATTGGTCAAGAAATTTCATGATGGCGTTTGCATCGCTCGAAGAGTTCTGATTTCGTGAAATTAAGTTTGGGCATTACTTCCAGCCACTGAGTCAGGTACGCAATATCCATATAAGTGTATCTTTTCAACTGGCTACTATTTCAAGGTAAGAAGTGTCCACCTGTTCTTTAATGATGGCCATAGAGACAGGGAAGGAATCATGGTATGGTTCTTTAAAGCGGACTACGTTGTAACGCCCCTTGGAGCGAACACAATCGTTTGAATGTGTGAACACTTTTTGGCACGAGGATCTAGGGGGGAGATGGTGTAGTCGCGAGTCGATGAAGTGGCCGGTGTCCCTTCCTCTCTCTTCCGCCGATCTCTTCCCCTCGCTGTACCGCAACGTAACATCCGTATCGCTCGTCTCCTCGCTGCATCGGCAATCCCCTCGACTCCTCCCTGCAGTTGCTTCCAGCGCTGCACTCCCCACCGGTTTACTAGCTAGCACGTTGGCACCGCCTCTCCACCCAGACAGGTTATTCTACAGATGTAACCCATCCTTCCTGAAACATTAACGAATATTATCCACTTTTCCCGTGCGACCTCGTTCATCACACTATATTCCTGCTCTATAGGCCTTCTTCTCTTTGTTTGGATGCTTATCAAGAGATGTTAACGGTTCTGTTCAGATCTACCTCCGCCAGGAACTTTTCTCAGCGTTTCCTTTCTTTGGTGTGTGCTATCCTTGACGCCCTCGGCCGCTACAACGTAACTGACTATATGCAGATTGAAAAGGCCACAACATCAGGAATTTTCAAGGAGCATGCTTTAAAGGTCTTTTGTAAGCTGAATCAAATTTCTCAAATAAGTTAGTTGGGATATCCATCCCTAACACGCATACTGTAGCACAACAGCAAGCAGTGGTTCTGTGTGGTCAGTTTGGGTGATTAATGCCGAAGGCTATATTCAACAGCTACAAAGAAGTCATCTCTAGTGTACGGGAATAGGAAAAGGCAAAAGGAAATACTGTTGCCTTTTTCTGGAGTCTAGGGCAGCCAACTCGAGTTTCAGGGCTTTCATCGCAGAAAGCTGTCAGCGGACAACCAGGCGACGTTAGTAAGTCGGTGAGTAGACCTGTAGATCAGATGAAAGGACGTTTACGGTAAGTACCGACGGCATTTTATAAGATATGGCAACAGTAAGATGTTATTTTCCTCAACAGTGCTATTTGCTTTTGTTCTCAGCTGTCTTTGTTATGCCCTATGTTTCTTTGAACTAACCAGCATTGTGCTTACGTGTTTGCATTTTTGGTTTTTACGGTTGTGCGAACTTCCCGTTCAGTTAGCCCGTTGTGAGCGGCCCAAAAGTGCTGTAGTGTAAGGACCAACTGATCAAGGACGAACGGTTACTTTTACTTTTCTGACTCAGGTTTTTGTTTTCGATTCCACAGTTACGATGACAGTAGTCAACGACAAACTTACGAACAAACAAGCCAATCCCGTCAAAACATTTTCCGGACAATTACCCTACCCACACCCAACCGATATACCGAGATCCCTGTTAGATTACCTTATCAGCTTCTTAGGATACCTTACCTTTCTTACTTATATTGCTGGGTTGGTAAACTGTAATCTCGTTTGGTATCTCTCTGCTGCTGATTTCATGAGTAATGGTGAGTGACCACAATTCCGTGAAAGAAGACCCTAACACGCCTGATTAACCACGCCGATAAACCAAACACAGCATATGCCGAAGCATCAGATCCGGAAAAAGTCGATCAGACACACGTGACGAGAATTGGACGAGACACCACAGTAGTGGCCGAAGATGTTTGGGTTGGCGCGCATTCACAAACACGCGGGTAAATAAGCACCTGTGGTCAGATGTCGGTCCGTCGTAATACCGAAAAGCTGCAAGCACCATACCGAACATACATATGCAGAAGTTATAAGAACAAGTAGTCGAACTGTATGAAAAGTATACTCTGACGATAACCGTGTAAATGTGTAATAAACATACAGTATGCGATAAGAAGAGGGAGCGTTACATGCACAGTATTCCCCCGTCGATTGGGGAGCGTTCTGTCCTGATTGTTAGACTACCGAAGGGAAGCGCAGCGCCCAAAGCAAATGCAGGAGAGGGACATGGGGATGCTGTCACTGAGAGAGAGAAAACAAAATGACCTGATACGACGATAGCTACTGCGACGAGATTCAGCAGCTCAGAATGGGAAACGCACAGGCATCTTTACGGATACTCCATCGAATTCTCCCCATCCTAGGCGCGTGCCCAAGTGAAGTCCTTCACCTCAGAATGTTATTACCGACACAGACTTCACTTCCGCAACACATCCAATCTCATGGTATTTTACAGTGTTAAGTTGAAACCCTTTTATTCGAACCACAATATGAACACAAGACAGTGGCTAAGGGGATGATCGGGGACTATTTAGGAGGATGGGAAAGAGGGTTGGAGTTCCGACCATAAACTTAGGACAGCCCATTCAAAGTCCAGGATTTCCAATGGTTATTTAACTTGTCTCATCCGGACTACCTTTTGTGAATGCCTACGCCGACGACCTCTTATTAGCTAACCGAAATGCTGAGGAAGACAGCAAACATCTCACATTGGTGACGGACCACCTCGACAAGTGTGGCATCATCGTCGTCGTCGTCGTCGTCGTCGTCGTCGTCGTAATCATCATCATCATCATCATCATCATCATCATCATCATCATCATCATCATCATCATCATCATCATCATCATCATCATCATCATCATCATCATCATCATCATCATCATCATCATCATCATCATCATCATCATCATCATCATCATCATCATCATCATCATCGTCATCATCATCATCATCATCATCATCATCATCATCATCATCATCACCGCCATCACCAATTCTTCTGGTCTCCTTTTCTTGCCTCTTGTATGTTTTATAGTAATGGGCACGTTGACGATAGTCAGCGTTGACATCAATTTAGTGCGATATTAACAGGTTGTTGGAAATCTTAGACGTTATATTTATTCGCCTACTGGCTGTTTTCATTGCTGTTCTTACTTGAGGCTCGTAAATCATGGATCGCCGATTTGTGAGTACACTTTAAGTAATATCAGGTTTCCGTCAGCCGGTTAGCCTCTGGGCCTCGCCCCTGCCAACTGTTCATATGTTTACTACTATAAACGGGCACGCTTACAGTGATTACATGGTCTTGAACATCGCTATCACCCGCGACCAACGATCCGCTCCGCATCACCAGGACTTTGCTAATGCCGAATTCAGCAAGTTTTTATTTTTCAAGGTCGGTCTGGTTTGGACTATTCGCCATACCGTAATTACCCCGAATCTGCATCTCGGTCCGATGTTAGTAACTATGGGCCGTGCACAAAACACCGTCTCTGGCAAAACTTCTTGAGAGGATTATTTTCAATAAAATTCTTGACTTATGTCTAGCTAATTGGCTTCTGGCTCTAGTCAGCAAGGATTTTTACCTGAACGATCCCGCAAACTTGGTACTTGACATTTCTTAATCTGATCTTTACTCCTAGTTATTTACAGCAGTCAGTGGTGGTTATTTGCGTTGATTTTAAAGATGCCTTTGACAAGGTGCCTCATAGACGTCTTTTAGTAAAATTGGAAGCTCTCAAAATCCGGCCGTCTCTACTCAACTTCATCGAAACTTCGCACACTTTAATTTATGCCGCTGACCTCAAGTGTGTTTAGTCATATTCTAAGAACGCCGCAAATGTTTGTGTTGAAAAAATTAATGCCGATTTACTACGCTTAATAACATTACTGGGGGTAAGGGCTGAAATCAGAGGAAGATTCGAACTATTATTAATGCGAAAGAGGAGACAGAAGCCTGCTGGAAGTCTTCGAACCCATTGAAATTTTAGGTTAATTAGCTGGCATTTATCTGAGTAGGAGATATTGGGAAGTTCCCTATCTAAAAGTTTTTTAGAAAAACGTCTTTGGACATTTTCAATTTTTAAACGACTGGCTTCATTCATCAAACCAAAGAATGGGCAACAATACTGGAGAATGGGAAGTAAAAACATACGATAGAGCCTTAATTTAATTTCGGAAAGATAGAAATTGTAATAAATAAAGCCACAAATCTAAGCAGCCTTGGCTGTAATTCTGTCAGGGTGTGGCGATTAATCAAGATTATCAATGTAGCTTAAACCTAAGTGCTTGATTGTCGTAGATCCAGTCATAGGTGTGCCTTGAAATACCACTGGCTGAGGTAGCCTATCAGGTCCAAAACACATGCAGCGACATTTAGACGGAGAGAATTCCATTAGCCATTTTGAGTTCCAAGCTGAGAGAGCAAACAAGTCAGCATCGATTTGCTCTAGGCAATGAAAGCTTACAAATTTGTTAAAAGAATTTACACATTTGAGATCATCGGCATAAATAAATAATTGAAAATATCTAACTGCCGCCGAGATATCATTTCTGTAAAGCAGGAACAAAAGAAGACCTAAAACGGTGCCTTGTAGGGCGCCATATACAATAGGGCTTTCACTGGGAAGGGAAGATCCCCCTGAAACCTTTTGTTTACGATTAGACAGGTATGACTTGATAAAGTCTATTAGGGGACTGCGACTTCCCAGAACTTCTAATTTAACCAGGAGTCATTTATGTGGCACTTGATCAAAGGCTTTATTAAGATCAAAATAAATAACGACAACAGATAGAAGGTCATTACGAAGAGCAGTAAGTAGATTGAGAAACGAAAAATGATATGTTTCACAAGAGCGATCAGGTAAAAAACCATGCTAGGAAGGGCTTACAACTTGATTGGCTATGCAAATGTCGGCAATATTGAAAGCAATAATTTTTTAAAAGGTTTTGGCGAGAGGGGGTGTTTTATGGACACGTCGATAGTTCCGAACGTCAGAACGACAGCCAAACTTAAATACTGGAATAATAATAGAAGTTTTCCGAAAAAAGTTGAGGCGACAGCTGCGTGACCCATTCACTAGTTCCTTATCAGTTCATCTTAGAATCACAGAGATTTTTGAGATGGCCTCAAGGATGCGCCAAGCGCGCGACAGGCAAAGAGAATCAATTGCTCTCAGTGGTTCGAACCCTGGCAAATCCGTCGCTAACATCTTCCGTCATCGGTCCTCCCCTAAGCGTAGTCACGAACTTCCACCCCTGCTAAATGATAACAACGTCTTCCTCACCGATGACACTGACAAGGCGGAGTTGTTTAGTGCTTTCTTTGCAAAACACCTTACTACCAAGTCTGATCCGGTCCCTTTCTTTCGATCACTTTCAGATAGGACACTGAGTACAATTGATGTCTCCTCACATCTCATCAAGAAACACATAAGCCGTTTGAAATACTCACACTGCTCAGGAACGGACGGGATTCCGAATTCGATTATTAAACAAACGTCCGACCTTCCCATATTGCTCAGTCATTTATTCTCTGTTTATATTTCAAAAGGATTCTTTCCTGAAACATGAAAAACGTCAATTACCATTCCCGTCTTCAAGTCAGGATCTCGATCCGATGTTAATAACTATCGGGCGTGCACAAAACGCCGTCTCTAGCAAAGCTTCTTGAAAGGATAATTTTCAATGAAATTCTTGACTTCTGTCTAGCTAATCAGCTTCTGAGATCTAGTCAGCATGGATTGTTACCTGAACGATCCTGCGAAACATGTCACTTGGCTTTCTTAATCTAATCACCTCTCTTCGTAATGAGCGGCAGTCAGTGGTAGTTATTTACTTTGATCTTAGCAAAGCCTTTGATAAGGTGCCCCATAGACGTCTTTTAGTAAAATTGGAAGCTCTCGGCATCCGGCCGCATCTACTCGACTTCATCAGGTCCTATCTGTCCAACCGATATCAGAAAGTCATGGTCGGTAATAGCTACTCGACACCCCACTCGATCACGAGTGGCGTACTTCAAGGAACGGTTCTGGGTCCGCTACTCTTCCTTCTGTACATCAATGATATTTCGACTGAACTCGGAAATTCGCAAACTTTTACATATGCCGATGACCTCAAGTGTGTTTACTCGTACTCTAAGGACACCGCAAATGTTTGTGTTGAAAAAATTAATGCCGATCTACTATGCTTAAGCAGATGGGGTTCGACATGGCAGATGGAGTTTTCATCATCCAACTGTAGTTTCATGCTCAGTTCAGTTTATTCAGTTTATTTGGTAAGGATAATACACAAAGCCTTTGAAAACCCTATTGATTACATGTCAGCTCATTAGAAATAACTGCACACGAACAAAAAGTGTTCACTATTAAAACAGTACTTGGTTCATTTGACTAGCATTGTCTCGGAGAAAATATTTGTCTGCGCCAGGGGCATTAATTCAGATTCAGACTGTCGAGGGAAGACAGGGGCACAAATAATCATCCAAGCGTTCCTTGAAGGGTTGCAGGGACGTAGCCTCCACGACTGACTGAGGGAGATCGTTCCATTTCTCCACTACCCTCTGCGTGAAAAATTCAGAACGAAGATTCAGCCTGGACATTGTTGTCCGTAACTTCACCGAGTGACCACGAAGATTGGGTGAAAGGTGCCACTGAAACATGTTCTCAAATTTAAGTCTATGCTCAAGGCCATGTATTATCTTGTAGACGAGGATAAGATCACCTATTTGATGCCTGTAACACAGAGGGAATAAATTAAGGCAATTCAGTCTGTCTGTGTAGGATTGGCATTTAAGACCGTTTACCAGCTTTGTTGCACGACGTTGTACTCGTTCGAGGCATGCTTGGTCCTTTACTAGCCATGGCCGCCATGCTTGTAGGCCATATTCTAAGTGGGGCCGAACAAAAGCGCCGTAAACTCGCCCAAAAAGGTCTTGGTCAAAGTTAACGAAAGCCCTTTTGATTGCATGTCTTTTGGTTCTACCAAACTTCCTGGTCCCATAATTTTTCAAAATAACCCACTCTCAGAATGCCTCGTCATAAAGGACCTAGGTCTAAGTTCTACAAATAAACTTGCTTTATCACCTCATGCAGATAGAATCTCTGCCAAAGCCTACAGATATGTGGATTCATATCGCATAATGTTTTCCTTCCGGAAATGAAGCTAAGACTTTATCAAATGTTTGTTCTTCTAGTCCTCGAATTCTGCTGTACTTTCTTTGGTTTAAGGAACGCGTGTGACCGTAATAAAATCGAAAATGTTCAGAGGGTTTTCACCCGGAAACTGTTCTCTGAAGCTTCGTCCAGTATTTCTTATACTCAGAGATGTCAGCTGGCGAACATTAAGTTTTTGTGGGTTAGAAGACTCGAAGCTGGCCTCTGCTTCCTTTTTCGCATCAACTCTAGCTCCAGTCTTCCGCTCATTGACACTCTCACTCCCAGATATCGGTCTTACGCCACGCGCAACTCCTGCATGGTGATTCCGCCGCCTCTTTGTACTACATCTAAGCGCTCCCTCTTCTTTGCTTCCAAATATGCCTTCCTTTGGAATAATCTTCCGCCTGAAATTAGATTATCGCCTAAGTTACTAGTATTCAAGTCGAAATTGCGCAAACATCTTACACCGGAAAGCATAAAGGCATTGTTAACGGTCTCATTCCCGAACACTCAGATTCCTGACTTCGAGGAGGGTCCTTCTGGGATTTAATGGTAGATTAAGTGGTAGCTCTTAATTATATCATTAGCAACCCCTGTTTTAAATTGGTTTCTAAATCCACTGCTATCACTCCTCCCCCATAGCGACAATTTTCGCGGTTTTTGATGTCATCTCCCGCATTCCGACCTCATGCGGTCTGTCGACGCTCAGGGCGGAACCCTCAGTATTTGCCGTCTACTAGTAATTTGGTCGTACCTCCCCTCCCCACTGCTCGGCTGAGCTCGAAGCGTGCTGTGGCCGATCGCATCTGGGTTCCTCTCGTCTGGCCTCTTTGACGCGAAAAATCTCATGCGGCGTATCAATCCGGTCCAGACGATCTCAATTGTGAGTTCCGTATACAATGCCACATGCAAGCCAGCCCTGTGTGACCCGCATACCTACCCCTCAAGGCTGAGATTTATTGTTACCCTGACGATGACCGAAAACATTCCGTTATATACCGCCACCTACAGGCCAGTCCTGCTCGCTTTTTTCTGTCATTTTTTTATTGAGGGTTTTTTCTCCTTTAAAATTAACCCAATCATTTTTAACTTTTTGTCAGGAGTTTTTTTCACACCTCAATCATCATGTTTCTCAATGGACTACTAATTCAGAAACTATGAATTGCATTTTGTAAAGATTTGGCCTACCTCGTCTAAAACTCGCATGTAAATTTATTTTAACTTGCTCTGATGGGACCCCGACGGGTCTTTAATAAAAAAACTATCCATCTATCTATATATCAGGAAAGAAGTCATATACGAGAAATACTGAAAAGATTTTGCTAATCAGAGGAGGAAAAGCTCCTAGTTGTTTTATAAGAGAGCTTGGGATATTGTCCGGACCTACTAAGTTAGAGTTAGGAAGATGGTTTATCAGTTTTTGATTACATTCAGGATAAAAATTAATGATGCTAAGAGAAGCATGAGACAACGGAGGAATTAAAGGGATTGAGTCAGTCTCAATTGTGAAATGTTAGACAAAGGACGAATTTAAAATTTTTGTTTTGCCTGACTCCTCTGTGATGAAGGCATCGCTAGTATTCAGCAAATGCGGAATGCCTTGGTGGGGCTTAGCAGATGATCTTTGACGGAAGAGCTGAACAACTGATTTAGAAGCATTCATGCCATTTATAGCTAAAGACTCTCTACGCCTATCTCGCGCGAGCCTCATTTTCGAAGCTAATGCAAATATTTTAACAATTCTAACATGAACTGAGAATGAGCTCACAGAAGGATCCTAAAACTGCTTCCGTAGCTTTTTAAGTCTGTTTTTAAGAAAGTTTGGGACAGCGGTGGAATTAGCACTCGATTTGAACTTTTTCCGAGGAATAAGGTCAAGTGGACCTTCTGTTACGCATTGTAATAAATTATTGAAAAAATTTAGATCATTATTTGAAAAAATATTGTGCCAATCAAGAGTGCTTATAAAGTTATTTACTAATTTTTTTTTACTATTAGCAAAGTCAATAATACTTCGTTGTACTGTTGCCTTTGCGGAAACGGCAACTGGAAGGCGACAATCGATTAAAGCATAATCACTGGCAAAATGGTCATGATAGAAATCCATAGATAGAGATAAGGTGTCATTAGTAAAAATTAAGTCTAAAACACTATCGTTTCTGGTGAAAGAGTGGACTAGTTGAGGTAAGTTTGAAAAGTAAATGGTGTCAAGCAGCTTCTGGAATTTAGGAGAAGTATGTGTGTGCCAGTCAGTTTCTCGCAAATTAAAATCGCCTACGATGATCTTGACATCGTAAGAAGTCTCTGTATTTTTTTAAAGAGTTCACAGAGTTGGATTTCATTTCCGGAGGAACAAGGAGCATTAAATACTCATCCGACTAAGGCTTTCCTATTTTGCGGAAGAATTGCCGAAGCGAAACATAAATTTCCGGAGAAGGTGGAAAAGTTCAAGTCATAAGACGACTGTGCAAGTGAGGCTCTTATGTAAAGAAGGTCACCACCACCGCGTCTTTCTACACGATCCTGACGGTATAAACTGAGTCTATCTATAGTGAGTTCTGAGTCAGAAATGAGAGAGTGAGCCCAAGATTATGTAATGAACAATACGTCTGTGTCAAACTTAACAGCTACACTTCTTAATTGTGCCATCTTTTGCACGACTGATCTTGCGTTGAGAGAGACAAGACTGAGCGTATTCCTGATATGTAGGCTCCGCTCATTGCTACTTATAAAAAGGGGATAGTCGGAGGTGGAAAATTAAGCTGTTGGGATGAAGCAATCGGTGGGGGACCTAGTTGCTGTAGCCTAAAATTTGTGGGGTCATTACCACTTACTAGAGATGCAGTATTGTTTGGAAAAATATTCGAGAAGGACCCTGGAGGAGGAAAGCTATTTTTTGGGTTGGAAAAATAGGAGGCATCAAAATAATCTTTTATAAATTTTGAACCTAATATGAGGGGAAGTTTGTGTTAGATAGCGGAAGTAATGGTTTCGAGAAACAGTTAACACCAGGGAAGGGCTTTATTATTTGGGGTGCCAAACTAGCAATGGGATTGGAAAAGTTATCAGCAATGCTATATACTTGAATTTTGCAGTCTGGTGTGTAAGAGGGCTTCACAACTAGGGCGTAAAGTTGAGAATTCAGGAAAGGAACAAGTAAAGATCTCCCTGAACTATCATCTAGCTTATTGGACCTAACTACGAGGTTAGACCTAAGTGGCCAGGCGTGGGAACGGGTTGGATTCGATGTAAGCTTATAAACTAAATCACTATTCTGAGTGCTGGTAGTCGGTTGGGCTTCAAGGACTGGCTCATCTTTTCTGTTAAGATCAAGCTCCCTAGTAAATTTGGGAGCCGCATTTGAACAATCTTTGCTTCTTAGGGGAGTTTTAAAGAGGCTAGTTTTAACTGCCTCTGTGGTAATGTGATCAGTTGAAGAGCTAGATAGAACTGGGGCCGCTGTAGATAGTGGGGAGATTTGGTCGACGCCCGATAGAGAAACTGCTTTAGAGGCAAAAGGCATATCAATAAAATTCGGGGGTGGCTTTGCGTTTGTTAACGGGGGAGAAACTCTTCGTTGCAGAGGAGTGTGCTTTCGACTAACAAAAAGTTTATTTCCTCTGAGATATTGGGCTGAGCTCTCCAAATGGGAGAAAATAAAGACCACTTCTACCGACAAAAAGAGTTTGACAAGAAGTGATGGATTTTTGCTCCTAGATGAAAGTCTCATAGCTTTGGCGACCCTAAAGCTGAAGCCGCATGAATAAGGGAAGTGGACAGCGACATCGATTGGCTATTTACTGTTAGGAACGTTATTTAAAATAAAGTTGAAACTTCGTTTGTGCCTATCTTCAGTTTCACTAGCAACTAGGCCAATAAGAGTCATGAGCTTCTCACACTGTTGAGACGTGAGGGTTGGCAACTCTCCTTCAAGAAGGGCACCAAGAACAGAAAAATTGATCCGTAACGAGACATAAAATGGTTCAAATCATCGAACGCCCCTAGGTGTATTTTTTCATATGAACAATGAGGTTCAAATGGAGTTTAGTTTCCTTTGGATTGCGACGAAGAGTTGCCTGAGGTTTCCTGTCGAAAAAACAAAACAAGACTCTAGTTTAAAAATCTATTGGGATGATAACTGCCGAAACTTCGAGGAAATATGGATGAGGCTATGCATGATGAAACGAATTCTGAAAGCTATCACTATTGGTGGACCAGACAGCAAAATTTATACTAAGCAGTTTTTACTCAATGGCAGAATGCAAACTTGAAAAACAAACGGGTAAAAGACAATTCCATAGGTGACAAAACAAGACTGTGGGTAAATTATATTGGATATTGAGGCAATGTAGGATAAAATAGAGAAAAGTATAGTTCTCTTATTAGTCAATAAACCGACGATAAAAACAGTCAGTGGGAAGGTTTATCGTTTAAAATATAATTTTATTCAGAAGCTTACGAGGAAAACCTTTTGTATATGCGATTAAAACTTAGTAGGATTGAGGCTATGTCGGGTAAAAACTATGACACTAGATCTCTGCAATATGATAAATCGACGAAACATGACGGGAAGCGAAGATGGCTTATCACAAAAAATAGGAAATTTTGTCAGATCTACACTGGAACACTGCGCAGGAGATTGAGAAATTCAATCCAAAATATAAATGTCATTATTCTTTTCAAAATCGTGCTGCGCGCGTTGATCTTGAAGATTGGGTCCAACATGGCAGATGGTGTTTTCATCATTTAAGTGTACTTTCATATCTTTTGGTCCTAACAAACTTCCTGGCTCTATAGTTTTTCAGAATAATCCACTCTCAGAATGCTCCACCATAAAGGACCTAGGTTTAAGTTATGCAAATAAACTTGCTTTATCACCTCATGCAGATAGAATCTCTGCCAAAGACGCACAGATATGTGGGTTCATATCGCGTGATTTTTTCCGTCCGAAAATGAAACTAAGACTTTATTAAATGTTTGTTCTTCCAGTCCTCGAATACTGCTGTCCTTTATTTGCTTAAATGAACGCCTGTGACCGTAATAAAACTGAAAATGTTCAGACGGTTTTTACTCGGAAGCTCTTCTCTCAAGTCGCATCCGGTACTTCTTATACTCAGAGGTGTCAGCGGGCGACCGTTAAGCTTTTGGGTTAGAAGACTCTAAGCTGACCTTTGTTTCATTTTCACGTTAACTTTAACTTTAATCTTCCGCTCATTGACACTGTCACTCTCAGAGCTCGGTCTTATGCCACGCACAGCTCCTCCATGTTGATTCCGCCGCCTCTTGTTACTACATCTAAGCGCTCCCTCTTCTTTGATTTCAAATATACCTTCCTTTGGAATAATCTTCTACCATAAATTGAGTCACTGTCTACGTTATCAGTATTCAAATAGTAATTACGAAAACAATTTACGGTGGAAAGTATAAAGACAATCTTAACGGTCTCATTCCCGAACAGTCGGCTTCTTTACTTTGAGAAGGGCCCTCCTGGGACTTAATGGCAAATTTTGTGATTTAGTGGTAGATCAAGTGGAAACCTTCATTTATATCTCCACAACCCCCTGTTTTGAATTGGTTACCAAGTCCACTGTTACCACTCCTCCCCCATAGCAACGATTTTCGCGGTTCGTGATGTCATCTCCCTTATTTTGACCTCAACGTGTCTGTCGACGCTCATGGCGGAACTCTCCGAATTTCGGCTCTACCAGTAGCTTTGTCGTACATTCCTTCCCCACTCCTCAGCAGGAAGTTTGGGGTCGAAGCGGACTGTGGCCGATCGCGTCTGGGTTCCTCTCGCCAGACGACTTTGACGCGAATAGTCTCATTCGGAGTATAAATTCTACCCTGATGATGTCCGTTCTAAATCCCGTATACAATACCACATTCAAGCCAGTCCTGTCCAACCCGCATACATACCCCTCAAGGCTGACATTTATTTCTGACCTGACAATGTCCGATTATAATCCATTATATACTGCCACATGCAGGCCATTTCTGACCGCATTTTTGTGTTTTTATGAGCGACGTTTTTTCTCCTGTAGAAGTAATCCAATCATTTTATAATTCCTAAGTGGAGTTTTTTCACTGTGCGCTCATCATTTTCATTAATGGACTACAAATTCAGAAACTACGAATTGCAGTTTGCAGAGATTCTGCCTACCTCGTCTAAAATTCATATGGAAATTTTTTTACTTGCTTCGGTGCGACTCCGACGGGTATTTAATAAAAGTCATTCATTTATTTATCTCTTCAAGGGGATTGATGCAAAACGGCTGGTCGTCTTCGAATTTCAGTGCATGACATTTGGAATCCGCAAAACCTCTTAGTCCTTCCAGAGGTCCTTAAGCAGAACGGTCTATAATCTACCCTTTGTTTAAGCTCACACTGACGACATCTTGGTAACCAGAAGTACCCTCGGAGAACACATTGAGCGTTATGCAACGGTTGTAATTGCCCTTGTAAGTTCGACGTCGGCTTCAACATGTCCAAATGTGTCCTCGATGCTCCCTCCTTCAAATTTCTCGAAAATCTACTTGACTTAGACCCTCCAAAGTTCATTGTCATGCCTTACTTCCGCATCCCTCTTCAGATGTTAACCGTCGTGGTTGTTTGGCATGCCTGACTTCGGCAACCGGTTCCTCCGGGAATATTTTAACACCATACTATCGTTCGCGAGTCTCCTCTGGGGTTCCAACGATTCGCTCAAAGTTTCCACACGTGCCATGGCTGTTTTTGACAAGGTGATACCGACTTCACCTATGCTTTCCTCTTAAATCTTCCTGTTTCTCATGCTATTATCCCCTCATGGTTGGTGTCTCCATTGTTTCAGTCCACAACGATCGTTTTTAACACCTCGCAGATAAAGCCCAACCCTAGATATTCTTTCTAGAAGGCTTTTGTTTGCTCAGTCGAACTAAAAGATATTTGGCTTGGAGCTCCTGGGTGACTGTTTATCAGAGAATCGCAACTTGCACTTATGTGCTTAGGAACAGGACTTCACCATCCCCATCAACCTTAAGCCCCATTCCTCCGTTCGTTCGTTTTACACTAACAAGTTCGACCCCAGAAGATCTGTCGGAGGTGCGACGGGTCAACAACGCGAAGGTTCCCATGCCACAAACGGGAAAAACGGAGTTATTTGAAAAGCTTTACTGGTACAAACATACGCACAGCTCAGTGAGTGGTTGCAAAGATACATCCTCGTCGGGTGAGTGATAGTTTTTAGGGTTGTTAGGCCGTTGCGCGACGTCGGTGAGCCTGAACTTTGTCCGCCTGCGGTCAGTCAGCGAAGGAGGCGGCGGCGATTGGCCCCGAACTCTCGACGCGTCCTCGCCAAGTCTCAGGCAGCTCGAGCAATCGATCGACAGGGGGCACTAGGCGAGCTGAAGGCGGCATGGGTGGGCGGCCGCGCTAGAGATGGCTCGGACAGACTGCCACAGTTCTGCCAACAAGACTTCGTCCCCCAGTTCATGTCTGACACCGGCATACCGACGGTTTACGAAAGAGAGTGATTAAAAGGCCGTCCAGAACATTAGTGGACTATTTCCACTTCTCCCCCGACTGACTGCATGGCCATTGTATCAGAACGATGCCGTGTGACAAAGAATTCTTCGGCTTTGACTTCAGGCCGTCCTTTTGTTCACTCTCAACAGCATCACTCTGAATGAACTTGTGACATTCTGCCCACATGGCTGCCAGCGCGGCACTTTACTCATGCCGCCTTGCCGTCCGTCTCACGCTCCCCGCCAATTTGTTGCCGATACCGCTGGTGACCTGGTACAAGTTCCGTAAGAGCTTGAGGACACTAAGGCCGCGTTATCCGCTGATCGGCTGCGAGCGACCAAAACACACGTTCCGGAGGCCAAACATATCAGTGGTAGACACCCAAACACGCCTGGGAAAACTGCTTGCGGTAACTACTACTGCTATTACCACTATTACTAATACTACTACTGCTATTACTACGACCAATAATACTACTAATACTATTTATAGTAATAATAATAATTGCATTTAATGCTTGTTCACAGGCATCATCAGGAAGCCTTAAATAGAAATCCGGCCAGCAGTGAAAAGCCTCCTTTTAAAAAGGAACATAAATAAAGTTCATGGTGGTTTTTATGGTTTGGAGTGTTCAGGAGAAAAAGCATACTCACCACAAAATGCCGACAGTCAAGAAGAGGGGGGCTGCACTGTATCGGAGATCATCAGTCGCACAATTATTTGATGAAGTTGCGACTGGTCCAAAGAGAAACGCCGAAGAACAGTTGCCGCTGTTGGCAAAAAAATTGCTCCTGGTAAGACCGGCCATAGAGATCAGAGATCACAAAAGCCATCGATACGGTCAAGTCGATCAGTGCATTCAGCATACAAAATTTGTCGGAGTATGTCTGAATGCGAAAATCGAGTAATAGTTCTCTATACTAAAAGATAATTTTGCAGTGTTAAAATTCCTGAGTGATTTATTCCAGATAGAAATTGAATTTACAGAAAATAATCGACGATATTTAACGGTGCGTGCAAGAGGAAGGAATAAAAATACCTCACGAGGACTATTACGTCGGGGATGGACATGATGTCTTAAAGTAGTGGGTGTGTTGAATGTATGATTATATAAAAGTTCAAATATGAAAAATAGTCCCTTTTGTAATCTATGAAATCATAAGGGACCAAGGCCTGTAAGCCGGCAATGTTCTAGCTAAGACAAATTTCAGTGTTCTGGGGTTAAAACTCACTTGGTAAAAAAGTGTTCAACGGGTTCTATTTTCTTCCTTTCAGCAGCACGCATGAGACTAAATAAAAACGAACAGTATTCCAGGCCAGGTCGAACGTACATGTTGTAAAAGCGTATTCTAATGCCCCTAATTTTAAAGTTTCGAAGGATAAACACGGTCGATCTACGTGCTTTGGGGACAATCAGGGCGCAATGCTCCGAAAGATTGAGGCTCTTGGGTACGATACACCCAAATTCTTAATAACCCCAGGCAAATTTAAGGCGTGAACGTCAATGCTTAATTGAGGTTGGCGGTCGTCGCCAACCGCCATGACTAAGCACTTAGGCCAAGAAAGAGGAAGGCGCCATGTGCGGCAGTACTGAGAAAAGTCCTGTAGGTCGCTCTTTAGGAGCTGAAGCACGATGTCATGATCTGCCGGCTCATATCGATATGCAAATTTCAGATCATCGGCATACATGAAGGACCTACCATTCTGAAATAAATCTGGTGCATCTTTAACAAAAAGGCAAAATAAAAGCGGGCTGAGTACACTACCCTGAATGACCCCACTACTCACACATGTGGGGTTGGAGATAGCATTTGAAATCTTAACTTACTGTGTACGAGCGCCCAGGTAAGAGGATATAAAATTTAAAAGTTTGCCACTTATTCCGAAAGAGGGCAGTTTCAAGGGAAAAAGTGCATGGTTAACACGATAAAAAGCCTTAGTGAAATCGAAATTTACTGTTTAAAGTGCAAAACCATTGTCCCTAGATTGGAGAACATGATCAAAGAAGGAGAGCTAACAGGTGTCACAAGAGCGAGCTTTGAGGAACCCATGCTGAGCAGCACTCAGTATGTTATTCTCTGTTAAGTGACACATCATCTTATCTTTGATCGATATCTCTAAGATCTTTGAAACGGCAGGGAGGGTGTTTGCCGGCCGAAAGTCATCAAATGACGTAGATTGGTCATGTTTGGGAATGGGCAAAATGTATGATTCCTTCCACAATGTTCAATAGGTTTCACTTTAAAGAGCGAGAGTAAATACCTTGCATAAGAGGGATAGTAAAATCGTCTTTACATCGACTTTTAAAAAGCTTTCTGGGACCCCATGAGGTCCAGAGCTATTAGATTGACGAAAACGACGAATCGCAACAGTCTCATCCCACAGAGTGAAGTTACAACTTCGAGAACTGTCCCGATCAATGCCTGCATGATCAGAAGCGGAGTAATCGAGTCTTCAATAAACGTTTTAGACACGAAAGCATTGAAGTTATCAGCGGTTAACCGGGAATCAGCTATAGGATCCCCGAGGGCGTCACGGAGGTTCGGATGTTGCGTCTTTCTGTGAGTTTGGACTTTTCGGGAGAAAAGTATCGAGACATTTAATGAATGATTTTCGCTAAACTGGACCTCTTCGGCTAGCTGTTTTTCTTCGGACAATCTCTTAGCCTTCTGGAAAATATGACAAATCAAGGGCGGAACGTAAACGTCATTCTGAAGATGAAATCGACGAGAAAGCCCTCGAAACCTGCGGCGATAGGGTAAGAGTAGAAAAACCTCATCCCCGACATTAATTATTGTCTTACGGGGGACAAAACGAGAAATAAGCGGATCCAAGATTTCGCACAGTTTTGCAGTGCAAACATTTACAACGTTTTTTCAGTCTCAAGTTCCAACGTTGGAACAACTTTGTCATGTTCTGAACCCCCGAGTGGGTGTAGGAATGACACTGACTAAGGCATGCAGCCTTTACAGAAAATTAGGTCAAGTATGCTTGATCCTCGGGTGGAAAAATCGACAACCTGCGTCCACATCCCAACATCCACAGCCTCAAGAAAGTCTTCGAACCTTCTGGGGTCGGAAGGCGGAGACCAGCGGACCTCAGGAAGATTGAAGTCATCCGCAACCAACTGATACTTAAAGTATAAGTTGGCCGCAGCATGAAATGCCTGTGAGAGTAAACAATCAAAATTCTCATTGGCGTTGGAAGGGCGATAAACACAGCCAACGAGTAATAAAAACTTATATTTTAGTGCAACGTGTGGCTAGAAGTTGCCTTCTATCGTGGAAAAATGCGGGAGGTCCAGCGGCAGAAATGTAAGCAGTTGCTTAATGAAGACGCAACTGCCCCCACCACGGTTCCCTTTACGATCATTTTGAATGCAACTATAGCCTAGAAGAGGGAGTTCGGAGTCAGCTATGGAAGTTGATGCCCGTGTCTCAGTTACTAAAACAGTATCTGGACAATGAACGAACACCAGTGTCTGAAGCAAAGGCATCTTATTTAGCAAGAATCTGACATTAAGAACAGAAGGTTTAAGAGGAAAGGCTGTTTGTTTCTGAGGGAGGTGGACTACGTCGTCCAGAGCTTGGCCGCCCACGGAACGCACGGTCCGGATGCACCCATCCTGTTCTGTAAAAAATTTTGTGGCATGAAAGGATTCTGACGTCAATAAAGAGGAGAAGAACTTAGGGGAGAAAATGACGGTCAAGGAAACTGGTAACCATTGTAAACTAGCTCATTTTCAGCTGGAAAAGCACGGGCCGAATACTTTAACGTACTCCCGCCGAGACTAAACCGAGGAGTGGGTGAGTTAACTGACCCAGTATAGACATTAGCATGAAGAATGCATTGGCAAAACGGCCGTGGAGGAAACAGGTTGGGGATGAGGAACGCACTGCTTCCATTGAAGTAAGGATTCTATTAAAAAGGGGAAATATCGGCATATTCGGCCGAACCGCCTCCATATGAGGACTGGCGAGTAGTTGGAAACACGCTACGTTTTGGGCCGTGGTCTTTGAGGCAGTATTGGTTGATTGTGGAGGAAAAGATTCCATAATGGAGCTGGATGTGCCCGGTGTCCGATTGGCTGAGACGGCATTTGAATTCGCCTTTGACGTAGGTACACGCTTAGGCTTGCTAGGGGTGGCTGGGGGAGTCGGTAGAGGCGTGTTTATACCAGGCGTGTTGATGCGTTTGGAAATCTCAACATCCAGAGTAGTCGAATTCCCTACGGAATTGACTATGTCGTGACGTGCAGAGGCCGCAGATGAAGAAGAAGAAGAAGAAGAAGAAGAAGAGTTACTCAAAGTGACAATAGGTGTCATTATCTCAGTGTTGGTTTTTGATAATTTCAATTTGTTCAGTCTTCGCTGCACTGGTATGAGGTCCAACGAAACTGAGCAGCGTCATTTACAACAGAATTCTTTAGTCATCTCTCCCCCCCCCTTCCCGGCAGGATAAAATCGACTTCATCAAGGTGAAAATAGTAACTTATGTCGGCACATTACGGCCGAGTGTGCGCAGTTGTTTAGCTTGTGCGACACTGAAACCCAAGTCACAACTTGGTAGGAACAAATGCGCACCCTCTTTAGCGGATAAATGACTCGGATTGTTTCGCAGTACAAAACTATGCCCGCGTTTTATTCTCTCCTCGGTTTCAGAACTTATTACTCTAATCACTTTAAACACTTGTTCAATGACTTTTTCAGAAGTGCTGCTTATGTCGCCATATATCAACTGATCGAGTATTTCGCGGACTGATGTTCTGTTACGACTAGCAGAGACGTAGTTTTGGACGATTAAGGGGTCTAAAAGGTTCTACTTGGACTAAAATAATTTATGAGTTAGCCATATCTACAGAAGACAACGAACGTATGCCGGCACCTGCAGTGTTTCCGGCCACGATTCTTGCATTCAGAGACGGTGGGAAGGCCGCAAGCTTCCGTCCTTTAGCAAGTGCTCTTCGGGGCATTGCTAGGTAATAGATAAGTTTTCCGTTGAAGTACAAGGGTCAAAACGTTGCTAGCGTACAGAAAGCGCACAAAATAACAAAAACTGTTGTTATTTTACTACGAAAACTAGACAGAGATGGTCTTGCACTGAGTCACTAAAAGGCACTTCACAAAATACGACTACTTTGCCGGACTGTATAACAGGACTGCAAAAATTATACCCGTAATGTAAAGCGACTTTTGAAAGGACTCAGGTGAAAAATATGCATGAATTGCTTAAAAATATCAAGGTTTAGGCAAAGCTTTACTTATCTCTGAAATATAGCTGCGCGCCTCAGCCTTCATTGTATCAGTAGTCTGACATGATCTTAAGGATGTTAATTTTACAAACCTTGATTTGGGTGTTTATGTGGAGACTGTGGCGTTTCCTTGATGCGTTCTATAGCTGACCGAAGGCATGGCTGGCCTTTGCATTCCGGCGAGTCTTTTCGTTCATTTCAGTTTATTTTTGCGAAGGCAAATTCAGGCAAATATACCCAAATTTCTTGTTAGTTACAAAAATGTCGAAAAAACGTGGATGCTTCTGGGGCATTGGAAATAAGTGTATAGCTGTCTGTCAAATTGCAAATTTGTGTCAGCTTATGCGTGGTGTGGCAGAAACATTGATAGCGTCAATGGTGTATAACTGAAATGCCCCCGATTTCGATGCGGCGTGAGAGGGTGCCGTCTAAATAGGCAAAGTTTTCTGCGGATCTCAGTTGGGTGATGCTGGTGTAGATTCGTGGATTATTGTTTGCAGCAATACGCGGTGTCTGATAGTTGATCATTGTTTTGTCCGTTTTGTTGGTCAGCCCGTATTTGGTGCAACCAGAGACAAAGAGGTCCTTGCTACGTTGCATGTCTGCTCCTCTTGAGGTATTGAGTACGCAGTCATCCGCGAAGAGCAGACCACGGACATTAGTTGCGTAGAGAAGCGTGAAGGCTTGCATGCGTCGGCCAATGAGAAGATTGCCCTTTATCCTACAATCGATGTGGAATATGGGCGCTCACCACGGTAGGCTACCATCACCGCGGCAGAAAACATGAAGCTAAGGAGGATGAGAGCGAGTGCGCAGCCCTGATTCACACATTTGATCACTACTAATGCTTCGGAGGCTTGCCAGCGTCCATGACGCGAGTTATCATCCCGTCAAAGAGGCGATGCACCGTGTGCCTAAAATGACCAGGGAAGCCGGACTCCTGCAGGATTTTCCAGAAGCCATCGCGATTCACCATTTCAAAAGTTTTCTCAGGCCCAAGAAGTTAGTTTAGAAGTAGGTCCACATTTCCTGACATTTTTCTCGCAACTATGTCTGTAAACTGGCATTAAATACTACTATTATTATTATAACTGGTGGGCAGTGAAAATCATATAAGTGGTTCTGCAGCGTCGTCATAAGCCATGCTGACTTTTGGGAGAAGTTCCTGCCATAGGCGGCCGTTGGGACGATTGAGTGGGACGCGAGCGAAGACTTTCCCGGCGACGATGAGCAGCAATATTTCTTTATGGTTATCACGAAGTTGCCAGATTCCTTCCCACTTATAAAGATAAAAGATAGTCGTGTCCCAGAAATCAAGGAGAACTCCTCCTCGGAGCAGCCGGGGGTCGCTGCGTCCGTGAACTTTCGCCGGGATCGCGCTGATCACGGTGTATTTCCGCCGGATACTTATTTGAAATTCGAGGAGAAATGAATGACATTATATAAAACAATTTTTCTAAGCAACACGAAGACCTTTTAGCCCTTTTGAATAAAGCCTTTAAATCCGGTCTATTCTTTTAAAATGATCGACCGCCACATCCCTTATGAATTTTCCTAGATTGTGTCTGCTGGGTGCTCGTTGATTTCTGTAATTTGTACTTCGTTCACTCAAACCGTCCTAAATGGTGTATAAATTCAAGCCGTTACACGCTCCTTAAAGTTCGATCATCGGATCTTTGAGAAGCTTAGATCAATCACAACTTACTCCGAGGTAAGATGAGAGGGAGGTCACTGGTCTTCGAAAGCTCTTGAGCTCTGCACCTAGGTGTGGTTTAATCCACTCTAGGTCTGGAAGCATTAATGACCACTCGTTACCCTTCGTTAGTACTTGGCAGCTTGAACTGCGTGAGTATACACTTGCAGCAATTTTATGTTGAAGTTTGGCACCATGCTCTCTGTTCTGCGAATACTGCTCGACGGCAATATCTCCGATATTCTCTTTCAAGAATGTAAACGTCCTGACTTACTCGTTCTTTCGGTTGCCAGTGCACCATGTGATAGACAAAAACATACTAGTCGCTTCTTCTTAAAACATTTTTCTTGGTCACCCTGGCCAGCTGATATTGTATTTGGTCCCCTCTTCTCGTGTGGACCCATCTACAAAATAATGGATGACAAAAGCCTGTCATCCCTTAGTCAAAGTCCGCCTATCTTATTTAAATTGTTTTTACAAATAGAGGTTAATTCAATCATCGCCCGTCGAGATTGTGTTACTGTCTATCTGGAAAACGCAAAATTATTCATTGGTCATGATATTACTCCCATGGAACGAACCAGTGGGCCTTTCTTCTCAAGTAAACCCGCATCTTTTCAAACAAGCGCTCACCAATCCGATCATAATGCAGTCAACCTTAAGAGGTCAGTCAATCTCACTCCCATGAAATCCGTCTCACTGCTTTCCCTTTCTTCTGCATCTCTCTCTCTCTCTCACACACACACAAACCACTAAACGCGTTCATCTGCCTCCAGCTTAGCAGCAGCCCCGGCCGTCATTTATAACTCTCCTGGTAGCCCTCCTAGAACTTTCGCGAGTCCGTCTATATTGGATAGACCGATGGCTTCCACACTTCATCGCTGCCCTACGAATTTGTCATTTAGATTACCTTAGGAATACCGTCAGAGCAAACTGATTCAAAAACCGAATCTGACGCCGACCCAAAAGAAAGGCAGCGCAATTCTATGTAATAGTATCCTTTTTCTCTTAGATTTACTAAACTTTTATCACCTCAGTCGTCTAAAAACGCCGTAGGTCCAATTATATCTCTAAATGATTACTTGTTCTGCATGCCGGCTACAAACCAACGCCCTATTATTTATTATGCAAGTGGTTCATACGGGACTTGCTCTAAGTCACTCATCCTCCAATCCAGTTAGGCCATCCCTTCGCATGAGGCCAGTAGTTCTCACATAAGCCACCCTAACTCCTTTAACCTTCATCTCAGACCTGGTTTCCCACTGCTAATTCTTATATCTGCTCGCCCTCCCACACCAGCCTGTATCTTCCCTATAGTTTTACGCCTTGTCAAGTTAACCACCGACAAGCCTTTTCCTGTTATAACCCTCTTATTACTCCAATATACGAAACCTTTATCCTTAAATCTTTTAGGTCTTTCTGTCAGCCATTTCTCGCTCCTTCTCCCTATGCAATAATTGTGGACCCACCGGTACTTGTTCTTTAAATATAAATAATTGGCAGCCTACATATCTACATCCAATTTTTTTCAAAGCGACGATAAACTTAACCACGCCTGTTGAAACACATCAAATTTTATATCATTAAATACCAGGTATGCTCTAAAAAAGATGACCCAAATCAAAACCATTGCTCTCGAAATGACGCCCGAGATCACGTGCATAACCGAGCCCCAGATCCATCCTCTACGTCTTGAGTGTTTCCTTTTCATTTAGATGATTCCTACTGACAAGACAGCATGAATAGGCCTGAGGGTGGTTGTTCTGTTTATCTTAGGTCTTCTTTAAAGCATTTTTCGTACGGTCTGAATGCCCTTTCATTCTCGGGAAATTTCTTCTTTGCACCTATTATTCTCGCAAAGATAAAGGGCTATTCCTGGCAGTGTCCACAATCTTCCAAATTCTTCAGCCAGTTATGATGCACAGTTTGGTGAAATGTTCGAGTTGGTTCCGGAATCTAGCGTCAATGTTAAAGTAGGCACTACGGATCTTAATTTTCCTGAAGTAGATTGACCTTCGAATATTTACCCATCTAGATTTCAACAGTTCCAAGATAAAATAACTTTTTCTAAGTTAGTTCGGCTTGTCCGCCCTTAAGCGAAAGATAATCTCATTCTGCACCTGTCTTTTGCCAATGGCATTGCCCCCTTCTCACGGATTTCAGAAATTACCATCTGGATAATGACCCTGAACTACTTTGCAGTTGCCACACACTTGTCTTTTTTAAAAAAGATCAACGCAGTCGAGATTTAGTGGATAACGGTATAATAACAAGCAATCTTGGATCATTGGATTGGCCTGAATTTCTCCTTTTTAATGATGCAACATTTCTTTGCGGCGTCAAATCCGATGGTTCCGAAGACACCTTCGGATTTGTACCTAGTAGATATCTGAACTCTTACTCTTCAGACTCCCTTGTTTGTAAATTTTTTTATAACAGACTTAAATGTTGCGAAGGCAGTTGCGTGACTTTTCCACTAGTTCTTTTTGCCTTCATGTAAGAGTCACAGAAATTTTCGAAATAACAAAGAAGATGCGGTGGGTTAGCGATAGACAGAGGTAACCACTTGCTCACACAGATCCGAATCCTGTTAAATTCGTCGCTAAAATCTTCTGTAATCTAGCGTCCTTTAGACGTGGTAGCAAAATTTCCCCTTTGCTAACCGATACCTTCGTGGATCCAGCCACTTAAAGCGGCAACACAAGTAAGCCCTTAAGGTTCAGTGTTCTGACCGAAACAACAGATATTCATTGAACCCATCAAGTAACTGAAGGGCCCAGAGAAAATAACGCCCTATATTGTACAGCAATGCCCACAACAGTGACAGATGCAGCCGGAAATTCGACTGGTGCATAATTGCGGTGCTTGTAAACGAATGCCCAAAATCTCGCATCGAAACTAGACAAGTTAAAACTTTGCCTTACCAAAAGGCTTCCGGATGTTTTAGCAGTAAACAAGACCTGGCGACCCGGGAGTATTAACGATAACGAAGTAGCCTTGCCAGGATACCAAATTTATCGGAAGGACAGAGAATATCGTCAGGGTTGGGGCATAGTTGTGCATGTGAATGAAAGCCTGACAGTGTCGGTAAACATCACCAAGTTTGAGTGCAGCAGGGAAGCAATTTGGTTCATCATCAAGGATACTGGTTCCCCTTGTCTCGATGTCCACATTCTCGACAGACCACCTAGGACAGACCAGATCGCCGTCACTCAACTATTGGAGCAGTTGGGGAAATTTTACAGATGACTTAACATCCTAATCATGGGCGACTTCAACGCACCAGGAATTAACTGGAGTACACTCCAAGTGTCAGGTCCAAAATCGACATTCGACTACCGTCCGCTGAACAAAACATTAAAGGTGTCCCTCGATAAACACGTAATGTTTCCGATGAGAACACGTGAAGGACAAAGCCCAAACTGCCTGGAACTGGTTTTCATGAAATCACCGGACAGCAGAGACGAAATCATTTCCATGCCGCTCATCGGTCGAAGTGACCATGTGGTGTTTATTTGGGATTATTCGTTATTCGCAATTTTGCATAATCCAGACCAACAGAGACCCAAAGTTTGGCGGGTCGACTTAAAGTAGATGAGTGTAGACTTATCCGGGTTCGACTGGCCTTCATTGATTACGGGTAACGCCAAAGATGACTGGGATTTGTTAAAGAATGTCCTTCTGCAACTCATTAACAACCGCTGCCCACTAATAATTGCAAGACTGCACAAACGCACTGGGTGAGTAAATAGGAGCCTAAAGAAAAAATCAAAAGAAAGCACAAATGAAGAGAAAATACTTTATCCCCAGGCAAGTTGAATTCAGCATAAATAATGACATGTTAGGAATGACGGTAGACCCTCGGAAAACTCAATTTACAAGTAGACGTATAAAAATCATGCACATATTTACATAACAGTTATGTCAGTCATTGGTTTCAAGTAAATATTTGACCATCAAGCATTAAGTTATCTAGTCTTTTTTGAAGGTCTCAACGTTTTCTGCTAAGACAATGGAATTTGGCAATTTGTTCCATCCTTCAACCGACCGGTGGAAGAAGAATGTGACCCGCACTTCAAGTTTGGCATAGTTTGTCTTCAATTTATATTGGTATCCTCGAAAATTGGTCGTTCGCACTAGTTCGAAGAAACCATCAAACTGAAGAGCACAGTCTAGCCGTCGGACGATCCTGAAGGCCATGTTCATACCCCCTTTGTATTGTCTATATGAAAGAAAAAACATTTTTAACTTTTCTAGGCGTCTTTCACAAGGTAAGCAACTTGATCCGCCGGCCAACTTGGTTGCTATTTGTTGTACGTTCTCCAGCAGGCCGTAATCTCGTTTCGTCCAGGGACACCATGCCTGAACGCAATATTCCAACATTGGCCGAAAAAAAGTCTCCCATACTCGGTCGAAAAGCCCTTCATCAAATTGAGGAAAGGTCTCCTAATCGCGCCTGGGATACCCATAACCTTCTTTGATACCTTGGCGCAGTGAGGCGATGGTTTGAGAGTCGACGTCATCCACACACCGAGGTCTCTTAACTCGTTGTCTGATTCGAGTTGGTCACCTCCTATAAAGTAGTGAGATTCAAATCTCAACGGCCTCCTGTTGCTAGATCGAAATCGGATGGGTTGGCATTTGTTAAGATTGGGGCTAAGACATCACTCATTACACTATTGTTGCTAACGTTGAACACTTTTTTACCAAGTGAGTTTTAACCCCGGAACACTGATATTTGTCTTAGCTAGAACGTTGCCGGCTTACAGGCCTTGGTCCCTTATGATTTCGTAGATTACAAAAGGGACTATTTTTCATATTTGAACTTTTATATAATCATACATTCAACACACCCACTACTTTAAGACATCTTGTCCACCCCCGACGTAATAGTCCTCGTGAGGTATTTTTATTCCTTCCTCTTGCACGCACCGTTAAATATCGTCGATTATTTTCTGTAAATTCATTTGCTATTTTCGCCTGTACCCTCCAAAATATAGAAAACCACCATTAGCTGTATTTTTTCCTTTTAACAGCAGTTTTTTCACTGCTGTCCGGATTTGTGTTTAACGCTTCCTTGGCAATGCCTGAAAACCGACATCATATACAATTACAATCACTTTTGTCATGTGTGGAGATGAGACTTGGGTAGCCTACATGTATTAAGCACGGAAACTCAATCACTTCCACCTCAGATGCTTTCCGATAATCCCAAGACTGAAATGGGAAAACATGATCTCGGTCATGGATGATTTAGGTGGAATCGGAATCCTTGGTGCTTACGCCACGCTAGGGCTATTACGGCAGCGGCCGTCTCGTGAGAACAGACGATGGGCAAATTCCCAGACGACTCTTCCATGTAAATGTCGCTACGATGGCTCTTAGACTATGAGGCTAGACACGCTGCCATGAGAATACCTTGAAGTATACTTTGAAGCCTTTACAAGTCGACACCAAATTCTGGGAAAATTTCCACGGGACCGACCGGCCTGAAAATGTGCAACAAATACATAAACAGCAATTTATGAAGCAACACGGACAGGTGTTGCCAATTCACAAGGTTTTCTCATATGCCCAAAGCGCCCCCAATTCAAAACGCCAACTCTTAAACTCTTCCAAAATGCCGTCGAACATTCCATGGGCGGACTGACCTCCTCGGGCATCTCTTGACCCGGAGCAACCACAAACCGGCAAGCCCGAATACTGCCTTCAAAAACTTCCCCGAATCGTCACCCCTGCACCAACTCCACGCCGTCCACGACGACGATCAACCTAACCACCGGCGGCCACACTCCCGATTTCCAGCCGCCGTGGTTCAGCAACTACAATTTCATTAGTGCCAAAATGGTACGGCGACGGTGGAGACTACGTGACTATCAGATTTTCGAAGACCGATAATATTCCCGACTCCTCGTCAAAAAATCCTCGTTAGAGTCCGCTGCCGGAATGGTACGCGCGACTAATTATCGATGCGGCCTTACTGTACGTCAAACCCTACATGTCCATTCGCTATTGAGATCGCGTTAGGCTTGGTGCTAGCCTCACAAATGCTCGAAGCCAATCACCCTTGATCCTTCTCTAATTGGTTGCATGTGGACACAGCTCAAACCAGAACAAGGGCAAAAACACAAATTCTGGGGCTAAGGATCACGACGGCGCACACTGACACACACGCACAAGTTGCCTAAAGATACACCTTGCGACAACAGCTTGCTGAGCCCATGACCGCTCTTTCACATCGTAGAATTTGTCCAGCATAATCTGTCTTCCCTGGATTGTGATTCAAAAATCTTCGTGCTGTCGACCATTGAGAACTCTCGCGCCTGCTTTCAACTTTCACAGTTGGTGATTCCTGTGAACGCCAGTCTTCCTTCTTCCCAGTCTGCAATATAGTCAGGCGTTGACAATGGACAACTTCCCGTCGGAAGTGAAACATACGTTGGCACCGACTTCTGTCATTATTTCGGCCATACAACTTACTCAGATGACCGATCGGCTTATATAGATGCACATTTTTTCCAACCCATCCCTTTTCGCTCCTGTGTCCTTGTTACTTTCGCCTGTATCTCCCCCCTCGCACCTGAAGTCTGAGATTGCTTAGCCAGTTCATAATATGGTGTCTCTTCAAAAGCGAGTTGTTCGTCCATTATCCCGGAGCTCGCCAAGGTCACGTACACGGCATTTCCAGTCTACATTTGCCACTTGTTCGTATCACATCGCCCTTGGTGTTAAAGTTCGTCGTTGCATCTCTCCCTCTTTCCTCATCTCCAATCAGAGCAAACGGGTAAAACGGGTCAGCCTGAAGGCCAGTGCGATCAGTCTTCCCAGCAGCTCTAATCCTGGTCGCACCTTATATGTCGGAGACAGCTGGAGTGACAGACATTTCCTTGTTGATACTGGTGCTCGACTGTGTCATGCCTCCCAAAGCAGTCGACCATCGATGCCCCAACTTGGACCTATTATCCAGGCCACCTCTTCAGACTTGGGATTTGAGGCTCCTCACTTGTCGACCCATTGCTCCTTCAACACCACCGTCATCACAATCCCACAAAGAGCAATGTGGATTCGGTTCCAATATGTCCTCATTGTGATCTCGCGTTCATCACACGCATTGGCCTTGTCAGTTAATTGTGTTAGCTAAACCGGTCTCTGCTACGACTTATATGACAAATATAGGGGGAACATTACGTAAATAGACTGAGAAGAACTGATATTACCACAAAAATGAAGCTTGATATTACAGTAGATGTGCTAACTCATGAAATGTCAACCAAAATTTCGAAATGCGCTCTCATTTCGAAAAGATTAATTAAGTAATGTTGTAAAACTAATCGTGATGCAGCATAAATCTATAATGATCCAGTTACCTCAGGGTGTCGGCTTTTGAAAGAACTTATTTTCGGCTGCATGCAAGATCTATACTCTACAAAAAATGACTACTTAAGTAGTATGCAATTTTCTCGTTGATTTTCGATGCCCTTGAAAATTCAATTATATTTCATGGAAAACATGCATAAACATATTCATTCTTTTACTTATTCGGTAGAAAATCACGTCTTCGTCCAAATTCATACTCAAAAGAAGAGTATAATTTGGTTTTAAAAAGTTTCTAATTGTGAGATTTTTTAATACCGTTAAATGGCCGTTCATGAAACGTCATGTATCTGCATTTACGAATGTGGCTTGTAAATTTAACAATATTGCATGCATTTCTCTACGGTGTTAAGAGGAGACCATATGGGGTTCATAAAATTAAGTGGTGGATTTGAGCAATATTGTTAGCTTTACAAGCCACATTCGTAAATGCAGATACATGGCGTTTCATGAACGACCATTTAACGGTATTAAAAAATCTCACAATTAGAAACTTTTTTAAAACCAAATTATACTCTTCTTTTGAGTATGAATTTGGACGAAGACGTGATTTTCTACCGAATAAGTAAAAGAATGAATATGTTTATGCATGTTTTCCATGAAATATAATTGAATTTTCAAGGGCATCGAAAATCAACGAGAAAATTGCATACTACTTAAGTAGTCATTTTTTGTAGAGTATAGATCTTGCATGCAGCCGAAAATAAGTTCTTTCAAAAGCCGACACCCTGAGGTAACTGGATCATTATAGATTTATGCTGCATCACGATTAGTTTTACAACATTACTTAATTAATCTTTTCGAAATGAGAGCGCATTTCGAAATTTTGGTTGACATTTCATGAGTTAGCATGAGTTGTCTAGGTTTTGCGGGAGTGTTTTTGGCCATATTGAATGAAAACGCTTTTATTTCATTACAATATTCCCCCTCTTAAGCTTAAGGCGTTCAAACGTGTAAAAATGGACGGGAATCGTGCAGATGTTAAGGGTAATTTACAAGTTGGGTACGATCAGGAAAACGGACTCGGCGACTGAAGGTATTTGGTGGAGTTGGAGGGTAGAGGAAGTGAGCGCTGTCAGGTTCACACGGAAGCGGGGTAACCGGAGAAGTCAATATGGTAGGTTAAGAAGTCTGATCTGCTCAGACGGACAAAAGAGGGTCGGTATAAGCCACTGTCAACCTACTAATTGAGACCTCTTCGGTAAAATCGCCACGGCCAATTTTAAAATGTTTGCTCGTGCGCAACAGGACCTGAAATATTTCGTCGCAGGGCCGCTGTAGCATCCCCACGTCAGGTTAGAGCAGTCTTTATGGAGTTGGGATGCCAGGGTGGGAGATATCATAAAAAAGTTGAAGCATAGCGCGACGCATCGAAACAGGCACTAAAGGCTGTTGAGAAGAAGTCAATACGCCACAAATGATTGTGTTAACACCGGTGGTTATGGCAATGTCTACGAACAGGAGACCACTGGAGGATTCATCGTCAGGACGACCGTCACGCTGCTGCCCATTCGCCATGGCAGAAAGGCTGGTTCTATCTGAGAGCTGGAGCGCAGAGAGTGACGGTTTAGGCAGCGCGCCGGCCACCTTATTCTTCATACCATCAATGTGGCGGTTGTCGGTGGTGACTTTTGAGATGTAGTGGAGGTGGGCAACCTCTCTCGTATCATATTTGTCAGAGTGAGATCCAGTGGCATACGTCAACAACTTGCGGTCCGTAAAAATGATGAAGTCGCGACCTTCATTGATGTATCGAAGATGCTTTAGAACCAGGTAGATGCCGAATATCTCACGGCCAAGGGTACTGTTACGCATCTCCGCTGGCAACAGTTAAGTACAAAAGAAAGCCAACGGCCGGATCGAAAAAGAGGGTGCTGTTGGAGAACGCCGCGCATGGGTACGGCCAAAAAGTCAACCAAAATTAGCAGAGGCTCTTTGGAAGCGGGATGCGTCAGCAAGGTAGCGTCGGCTGGGAAAGCTTCGGTCCTCTCTTAACCAGTCGGTGACTCATCACCAGGCTCGAGGGGACCCTTAGGACCGGAAGGCAGGTTAGTGAGCAGCAGCAAGAGGTCAGCATTTTTCGGCATAAACTTGCCGAGAACATGTTGGAGATTTATGGAAGAAAATTACGAGCAAGATCAACCTTGGAATGCAGAGGACGCAAGCCTTCAAAGTCCAAGTGGTGGTGAAGGAATCCAGGAGAAAGCTCACCAAGAACACTCATGTATGGGCCGATGATAACCTCCTAATTGTCGAGACGATTAGTCACCAAGGCGGGGTGCTGCCTGTGTTCTTCGACATTTCGAATAACCAGGCAGATGTCATCAACGTGGGCATGCACAAACAGCGGGCCACTTGAAACATGGCTGATGAATATATGAGGCGGTGGGGTGACATTGCGAGGGCAGAAGTGAGTGTGGACGAATTCAAACTAGCTAAAGACAGTGGTGACGACATTTTTGGGGATACCCCTGGAGTTCAGTTCAGTTCACTTTATTTGAGGGAAACAAAGGTGTTGAAAATTTGAACTCCATGTTTGTTGCAAGAAAGCGAATTATATCAAAAATTCGAAAATGAAAACATCAAGCAGCTACAGAATTTTTTTGAAACTGGTTGGATAAACTAATTGTTCCAAGTGTCGAAACATAAACGCTACTAAATGTGCTGTGCAGTAGTAAGTCTATGCATTATTGGTGCCATTTTAGTTCCTGAGGGAGACTGTTTGAAAGCCAACACCCACATCCAATAGACTTGGGGATAATATTAAGAACACGCGTTACTGAAGTGCGAGCAGAAGTATAATAACAAACTGTTAGAACGAGACACTAGGACAATATCGGTGAGATGACACTACGATGTTTAGTCGTAAACTGTTCCAACTTGTAGAATAGAATAGGTTTATTATAGCGCCGCTTGGGCACTGTCAGTCTCCCTTGAACACAGGAAAATAACCTAAAACAAACTCATCCATTTCGACTGTACTTTGACGGCATTTTTCTTCGGTGTCTCTTTAGCCAATAGAGCGCGAATTGAGAGTTTGACTTAAGTTTAAAAAAACCTCAGTTCCAGGGAAAAATAATCACAAAGGTTTTAATAAAGGGCGATATGAACAACATAAAAACTGAAGTGGGCAGTTTGGTTGTTTCTGGGTGGGCATGAATAATATGTCCTTCATGTGCCCAAAAGCCACGACGGATGTGGACATGACGATATCTGCAGGCGGAGCATTCGCAGCCTCGACCAGTCTGAGTAAGGACTTTCGCATGTCTAGCCTGGCGCCAGTCACACGTAGTTTAAGTGGATGACCTCGGAGTTTCGTTGTGGTTGCTAACCCAAAGAAGGCCGCAGGTGAGATTTTCAATTATTATTATTATTATTATTATTATTATTATTATTATTAAAGACCCGTCGGGGTCCCATCGAAGATACAGCATTCCTGACCGCGCATTATGCGGAACGTTTGTATAATGTCGCCCCTTAACTGTTCGTAACTCAGCCGAAAAGGCCGAGATTGGATAGTCATGTTTCGTAGGCAAATGAGCCTTGTCCACTAATGAGTTTGGTTGCCCGCCTTTGAACTTTCCCAAGGATGCTGGGGTCATTAGAGGTGCAGAGTTTCCACGCTTGAATAGCGAACTCTGTGGCCGTACAAACGTCCGAAAGACTCTAATGAAGCAGTCCTCATCGAATATGGAGAAAGCTTGCTTGACGAGAATAAAGGATTGGCATTGTGGACTTGGCTACCTTGGGTCACTGGAGTGACGGTTTAATCGAAGCCGTGACCCACACACCCAAGTCCTTCTGGAGATCTATTTCCTGCAATGGTACGTCATTTATGTTGTAAACCCTCCGGCCCGGAGATCGAGTCTCACCAACTCGCAGAACGTTGCACTAAGTCACATTAAACGGCGAAAGCCAGTCCTGCGACAGGTGGTGGGAGACGCACGCCAAGTCGATCTCCAATCAAAGTTTCTTGTCGAAAAGAACCCCAGTGAAATTTTGATGACACTGGAAATTGTGACGTTTTGTAGAACACACCATAGGGTCTCCAGTCATCTGATGTCACCTTGGGCGCTGTATGCAAGGGGAACGCTCAGGGGCTCTCCGACGGTCAAAGGATGCCCAGTTGCTGCATACATTCAAACTCCACCGTCGCGGTCTGCTGGCGGGCCATCACCAGTCATCTAGGCCGATCAAACACAGGCGGGCCTGGAGTGCGGGTATGGTGCACAACATGGTGTTGGACCTCAGGACTGCAAAATGAATGTTTAGTGATAATCGAATGTTGATTGAGAAGCTCACGGCAAGGACAATCGGCATCTGTATCCGGAGGAGATAAGCTGCAGTCGGTAATGAAGGAAGACAACCTTTGAAAGATACGCCAGCAGTTCAGTTGAGCAGTAGGGCACGTTGGCGGTTTACAAGGAGACCAGACGTGGCTAGAAAGTTCAAGTCGAGAGTTGCATGGAGAAAATCGGTGGTCAAAAATATCCGGAAGAACGACTGACAGAGGTCGATGTTTAAGGTAAGGGCCAGGCTCTCAAATGTGGGAACCAGGAAGCATTTGACAGCTTGGAGGCAAAGACTGGGATTGGGGCTGCGTCGGTCCACTGGAGTAGACGGAATCGCACTGATCTGGACCCCGTTGTTTATGAGGAGACGACTACAAGAAGGCTGTCGTAGACATAAGAAGTGTAACCAGAACCGAACAAACCAGGGAGACCGACCGCACTAGTCTTTGGGGTAACCTAATTCACCCGTTGGCTCATCTTCGAGATGAAGCAGCATGCAGAATTGAATCGACGAGCTTTGTAACCAAATTTTGCAGCATACCAACGAGAAGTGGCCGAGTTGGTGTAATATAAGTAGTGCATTGGATTATCCGGATGGTTGAAATCAATGAACTCCGGGATGAAAGAGACTGCCTGGCATATAAGGAAGGCCAAATCTTCGACATCTGGGACCTCAAGTTCGACAGCGGAGATGCAGAAGATGCTGATAGCATTCGAAGCGCGAAGAGGGATTGCCGAAACCGTACATCTCCATCAGCATTTCAAATATTTGCATGTCAGATGCTGGTACCAAAACATTATGCATTTCTGGTGAAAGTTAGTCCATTGCCAACGCCCGATTATGATGCATATTGCGAAGGGAAAAGTCTAGTGTTTGGAGGGAGTCACCACTTGCCGAATTGCGATGGTCGACAACATGAAGGTTCAAAAATCAGACGTTAGGGAAGATGGTTAGATGGACAAGGTTTTCCGAGGCGATGTAGTATATAGGCGCTCAGCAGGCAGTAGCAGTCAAAGTTCTAGCCAGGTAGCTGTCAACCAAAGCGAATGCGCCCGAACTTCTTTCGGCAACATTCAATCAGTGAAGAAAGAAATATTGATCGGCGTCACGGCGTCGCAAACCGGAGGTTATCACGCGTGTTTGGTGGACCTATCGAAGTGGTTGACAATACAAAAATGCCCAAATCAGAAGTCAAGGAAGACGGATTGGGTTTGGCAACTTTACTGGCAGGAAAGGGCGCATAACAGGCTCCGCAAGCAGTTGCCGCAGGCTGTCACTCCAGGCAGGTTTCTTTTTCCGGGTCCACCGTTGAGGTTATTAGACCCCAGCGCGTGTGTGTGCCTTTCGTTCTGTTCCAGTTAGCGTCCGCCAGCCAATCAGAGAAGGGACAGTGTTGATTGACTTCGAGCTTTCGCGAGGCTAGTGGAAAGTCTCGCGCGGTCCCAGCAGTGAATCGGCAGGGAGCGTGGGATGGCCAGGTAGGCAAAGCGGTGGAGAGCAAGGAGGCGCAAACTACCACAGACCGATGACAACATGGATGATCGACGACGCTCCAAACCCACCGTCTAGTCCACATTCGCGAGCCCAACTCATGTACCCGTCTAATGAATGGAACACGGAATGAGTTAGCTGACGCACAGTCCAGACATTCAGTCGCACAGGATAGAACTCACTGATATGACTGCCGAACAACTCCGTGTTCATCCTCCCTATGACGCGGACGTTTACGGACTCCGACCCTGGGGTATTCATCTGACTACTGGCGATGGCAGCATTCTCTGTGACATCTCCGCCGCCTCCTGCCATCGCTTTGTGCCCCCATCTCCCATAGGAATTTCCTAACCAACCATTCCCACCCCGGAAGTCAAGCTACTGGCAAGCTGGTCTCCGATCACTTACTTTGACCTGGGACGCACAAGCAACTGAAGGTCTGGACATAGCCCAGAACCCAAAGATGTACACCACACGGCAAGTTCAGCCTAACCCTTAAACTCTTTAGAACACAGTGACCACCTCCTGGTATCACACAATCTTTGGTGTTCAGTCAAATCGCTGCATCCCCCTGCTCCCTCGTCTCCCAGCAGACCAATCGGGTGAATTGGCCCAGTCTGAAGGCCCGCGCGGTTAAGCTCCCCGGCCCCTTTAGCCCAGACATCACATTCTATGCCTGCGGCAACTGAAGCGGTAGACGTTTCGTGGTCAGCACTGGTGTTTATTTAATTGTCATCTCTCCAATAGCAACCGACCGTCGGTGCCCTAACCCAGGCCTCTGACCTCAAGCCGCTAACTGTATAAGCAAATAAATTACAGAACTAGAAGTCGAATCTTTCGTGAACGCCGCTTAAAGGACATTCCCATCGAGTAGGGAACTTGTCTGGATAGAGAAACGCTGACCACAGAGGTCTGCTCGCTGGACACTGTATATAGGACATCAGGCCCACAACTTCTGAAATTACTGAGAACTAAAAGCCAGAATAGGAAGTGCAGATCTAAAACTAGGTAGATGTGGCGCTCAACGATCTAAACTGATCGGGGGATGAAATACATTGTCCGGACAGCAGGGGTAGCTTGAGCACCAAAACCAGCACCGAGCACTGAGTTGCAAGGATAATTGGACACCAGATAGAGGGGTTCATTCCATGCAGAACATCGTGCTACGGTTTCCGTCCAGCAATTTCCAGGTAGGGTAAGTGCTCACAGTGACGCCTAACAATGCAAAGTCCCGGAATACTCAACAAACTCCAGAGCGGACCTAAGCCAAACGCTCAGCGGGCCCATTTTCTATCGACCTAGGTTGGTAGCATTAAGCCGTCTGGAGAGTGCGTTTCGTCCTGGAATTTATTCGTGTCAGTGAACATCAGTAGTACGAGCCGCGAATGCAACTGAATACAGTCGCAAGAGCGTGAGTCCACGACAGTTCACGTTGGAACATTTGTTTTATCGGCTGACAAGCAAGGGGCAATCACGCGACAGGCACACGTCGACGACCGATTCGGCTGGTGGGCGAGAATAGAAAGTGGTACGCAAAACACTAAAGCTCAGTTGACCTAGCATCCAAATTTCAGCTTTCTGCAGCTTGTGGTTACGGAATAGCTATCATCCAATGGGGGATATATAAGAAATGGCTAACCTATGTTTGACCACTCAAACGGCAGTGCGTGACTAATCGCAACAGCAATGTCGATCTAGGAAACAGGCAGAGGAAACACAGCACCTCTTTCCGAAAACAAGCAGCTGAACTCGGTAATAAAGTCATCAGATCTCCCCAGTGAATGCTTCATTGCACAATCTTAGGACTACTAAAAATTGCAAACGCTTTCAGCTTCGTAGTGCGTGGCCTCGAGACCTGACATGTTTCGAGTCCTCCTACAAGAAGCTTTGGATGAATACGAAAAAGCTATTTGCTGGTAGGCTTCCCCGGTTGCGGAGGGCGAGGAAGTGCCCTCCACACTGAGGTGCAGAATTTAATGATGACTCAAAGCCACCCATATGTGACACATCTGCAGTAGAGATTCACTTTACTAAGCGGCCTGGCGCCGTCCACATAGCTAAGACGAGTTCCCTAACAACTGCAAATATCGACCCCCCGCTGTGGCGGACAGCGCAGAAATCATTAGCCTGAACATAGTCCCCCGACTTATGCTGGTTTGGTCTGTGAAGTTAGGATAACAGGGCATCCTCATCTCCCAAAACGGTTTCTGTCGACTGAAAAGTGAGGTACAAATGCCTACGTGCTATAGCAACACGCACTTTCGGCCTACTAGATCGATAAATGGTCCCAGTTTCTGTGTCAAGGCTTTTATGGACGTCAGATATCTTGTCCACTAAGGCCTCGTGAGACAAAACTGAGCCAGGAGAAGCGTACACTTGAAGGCGACTGTCAACTGAGAAAAGGGTTCACACGCTTTACCGTCGTTGTGGAGTCCAGCGGTAGTCTACAACTAAGCCATAAGTGTCGCAGGCTAGTTATAATTGACCTATAAAGGACATTCGCTGTTGAGTGCGTAGATGACCGTGAGTTTTTGCCGTCATAATAACCCTCCGGGAGGTGAGGCACAAGACATTTTCCTGTCAACTATACAACTTTATAAACAGCCATATACGGGCGCTAACCTTAAAAAACAAGACGAAGGTACGACGTTAATTAAGCACCTTAAGCCTTGACTCGACGGCGATAGAAGACATTTTTGGTCCCATGGGCCTGGAAGATACTCCACGAGCCACTTTGTGGTGGACAGAATACTGTATAAGGTTCGTATAAGGTTTACTGATACGAAAACAAGCCGGGGAAACAGGAGCTCCTATCGTAAAGCAGTCAAAATTAGACAATTTCAGAGATAGTGAACAATTTCGTGACCTTCCAAATTGTAATAAGAGTGCTATCTAGTTTTATCATTCTATGAAATAGTAAAGCACATAACAAGTAATGGACGCATTGACATGAAACAAAATAGTCGACTTGTTTATTAGAAATAAACAACTCCCGGTCTCAATGGATAAGTAAGACTTAACAATAAACGGCATCAGGATAGAAATATACTTATTTATATTCAGTGACTGTACACATACAGAGGTGAACTTTTGATTGAAAAGCGAACCATGCGCGCGTGTACCTTCATGAACAAACAGCAAAACACGAGAACCTATACAGAAATAGGCGACGTATAAAACGCACATACATATACGCACACACTGATTTTAAGATAAAGGGCGGGAAGTGCATGTCTGCGTAATAGTATAAGCCGAGCTGGCTGCCATATACTCTGATCATCAGCGTCACTGGACCGTATGAAAGAGATGGTGACGGGGGTGTGTCCTAATAGGGGTCCATCCGAGATGCATAATTCCGAGGAGACCGGCGAGGGTTGTGCCTGCTTCGCCTCTGCATCTGCAACTGTTTCCGGTACATTCGCTCTTCTCGGGTTAAGCGTCGTGGAGACTCGAGGTAGGTGTCCGAGTATCCGCAATCTTGTTTTCGGCTGGGCGGTGGTGGTGGTGGTGGAGGGGGCGGCAGCGATGGAGGTGCCTTTGGAGCCTTTATTTTCTTCATGGGAGGTCGGCGGGCCTCCATCTTTTGAAAATGCCTTGGATACAGGGCCCAGATATCAGCCACATCGTGGATGTACAGGCTGTGATCCTCTAGTTCCTTGGATATGTCTGATCCACATTTGTAGAGTTTGGCATGGTCCAGCTTGTAGGTCAGCCAATCATCTGCCGGAATGTGCCGCACGGCTGGGCGCTATTGCCAGAATAGAGAACAAACTAACAGGGGAATTTGTTACTCTTACAGGAAACGATTGTGTCCTGGGATGCAGGACACGATAAAATAGGATGGCAAAACGGAACTGGAGGGGAAATATTATAAACAAAAGACATATCAAGACATGACAGCTAAAGCTTTCAGACGCAAAACACGAACGTCCGAGGGTGAAAGTTAGATATCAAGTCCGGTAAATTTACAAAGTCGCGGTGCCGTGAACGATCAGCAAGCAAAGGGTGATGCTTTGTCAATCAAATAAAAACTCTCATATAACTACTATTTTCTCTCTCGACGGAGCGGTCCTGTCTGTGTTCATTACTGCAGTATAACTGACCAAAGAAGACCGTATCTGATTCAGCTTACAATGAAAGTGAAGAAATGCGATAAATTCATGAAATTTAATATCAGTTTAAAGTGCTACGGTAGAAATCTGCATTAAGGGTCAAATATGGAATTTCGGTCAAAACAAGTGGAAAAGCTGAGATTTTCTCAGTTAAGTACTACGAAAGTTGGAATGTGAGATCCGTATTGATAGGATGGAAATGGAACCCTGTGGTTGCTCCACGTGGCTACTGTACGCAGCCGAAACTGATGCCTTCGTTTAGTTGCTGCAGTCGATGAAATGACAAATTGCAGTAGAAGAGACAGGACGAGCACTTCTTTGCAGTTCCCGTGAAAATTAAGGTAACAATTTAATTAATCTTTTAAGGCTTCGAACGTGCGAACTCAAAAAAAACATTTCGCAACAATCTGACCATTCCATGGCGACCGTTCCTCTTTCTATGCCACCGAAAACGGGTATGTAAATTATGAACAAAATACGAGTGAGTGGTTCTTAATGAAGTCGATTATCCCAAATCTGACAGCTTTGTGGCTCTTGGGCGAATAATATATTGCCGTTTTTCTATAATTGCTAGCCTATAGATTCTACAACCAGATGATTTTGCTGACCGAATTGAAGACTATTCCGTAGAATATGCCATTAGACCAAAACTTAACACTGGCTTCAGAATTGAAATAGGTTACTGCGTACATCAGCTTTTATTTTCAGACCGTCTTATGGGAGAAAGTTCAACCTCAAGGACAGATATCGTTTCGTGAAGGGAGAATTTAGTTTGACCGGCCAATAAAGTGCTGTTGCTAGAAACAAGAGCAAATTCGTTTATGTGGAATCGTCATTTTAACAGGTCATCGGAAAAAAGATTGAAAAGGCGAAGGAAACAGCACATACTGGTGGGGTTGGCTTTGGCGGGCCCTGCGTTGCCTTTGAAAGAGGTGTGTGTGTGGAACTGGACTGCGAGATGGCCTACAAAAGACGAGTGAATGTAGGACAGAACCAACGTAAAAATCCTGTGCGAACTCGATGAGTGTATATCTTACTCCTCCCGACTAAATTCGAAGGGCGCTCTCCAATGCTTTGTCACTATAAACTAATTCACGCGCAAGTCACCGTGTCTGCTTCACCTTTCAGTGAAGCACATGGTGGACATCGTCCGCAACGACGGTCGAACTGTCCCGTGTGTGTGGGGTGGAAGGATGTCGAGCTGTGGGTTCACGTGACGGACGTAGCAGGTTGTTCGCTTGCTTACAGGTGTAGACTACGCCTGGCGTCCATTTGCTGGCACCCAACTCTCACATGTGGCTCCCCGAAGCTAGGCTCTGCCCAGTGGTCACAGACCAGTAACCACCTAGACCGGTGGGCTAAACCAAGTGAGGGTATCCGTGTGTGCATCTTCGCATACGGTAATCTCGGTTGGCCGGATGGATCAGCGCATCCGCATCGTCAGGACGAGGCTCCGTCTGGAATATGTTAGGAGGCCAACAAGTACGTGAGCCTCCAGGTAAGCGAACGTTGCTATGCTGCCTTTGCTTTTCTTGTTCTTACTCGCCTGCTCTCTGTCTGCTTGTTGGTGTCTGTTCTTGTTAAAAACTTACTGCCGCTCTGTTGAATTTCCTCGGTGGCCTTTGCTTTTGCTGTTCTTACCTGCCTGCCTTTGTCTGCTTGTTCGTGTCTGTCCTCATTGTACGTTAAATGCCGTTCTGCCGAATTTGTCTGCTCACCATTTATATTTCAGCAGTTAAGCTGAGTGGGACGGGAAAGATCTGCATCCCTGTCTCTCTAACCTCCTCCCTTCAGCTTACGCGATGTCCTAGGCAATTTTAGGCTAACTCGGGTTTCTCCCACTAAATAAGGTCGTGGCCCACCACAGTGGAGTCCGGCAGTCATCTGGGACAACTGGGCACACCTATTTAGGAGGAACACTATTCACTCCCCCCTCCTCCCCGAAGGGGAAAGAACTAGAAAAGATGCCCTAAACAAATGCTGGTGAACCACGCCATCTGCAGGCTGATCGTGGTCGCAGGTGCAAAACACACGGCCAAAACGGTCACATAAGAAACAATACTCTCTCTCCCTCTCTTCCCCCTCCTCCTTACTGTCGCCCTGCCCCGCAGGCTGGCAGGGTGAGTCCGCTCACTCTGGCAGCCTGGAACGTTCGTTCCCTTTTAGACAATCCGAGGTGCAACCGACCGGAACGGAGGACGACGCTAGTAGCTCGGGAACTGGCGCGTTACAAGGTGGACATGGCTGCACTCAGCGAGACCCGGTCCTCCGAACAAACCAAACTAGAGGTGGGTGCCGGCTACACCTTCTCCTGAGGCGGCCGCCCTAAGGCAGAGCGACGGAGCGCGGGAGTCATCTTTGCCATCCGGAATGACATCGCGGGATGACTGTCCTGTCTGCCGCAGGGCATCAACGATCGCCCGATAAGCCTCCGCCTGCCTCTCCGAGGAGACAAATTCGCCAACATCGTCAGCATCTACGCCCCCCGCATGAGCGGCCTTGGCGCGGCAAAGAACAAATTCTACGAGGACCTTCACGCCCTCCTGACAACTGTGCCGAAGGTGGACAAGCTGATTGTCCTTGGTGACTTCAACGCCCGGGTCGGCACAGACCATGCTGCCTGGAGAGAAGTGCTGGGTCTCCATTTTCACGATGGCTTTAAAGACAATGGCCTGCACCTCCTACGAACCTGCGCACAACACCGACTCATCCTGACCAACACCTACAATCGCCTCACATTGCGAGAGATGGCCATCTGGATGAATCCCCGGTCGCGACATTGGCACCGGCTGGACTATGCCCTCGGCCGGAGGCGAGACCGCGGGACGTGCTGGTGACAAAGGCGATTCCGGGTGCTGACGGGTGGACCGACCATCGTCTCGTCAACTCCAAGATGAGTAATCGTCCACAGCGTCGCAGGAGACCTCAAGGTAGGAGACCACAAGGTAGATTGAATACTGTTTTGACAAATATGTCTGCTCATCATCTCCATTTCACCAACGAGCAAGCTCAGAGACCGGCAAACCTTCCAGTCGCCGCCACCACTGACGAGTAAGCCTCCCTGGAGAACCAATGGTGATAACTTAGAGACACAGTCCAGTCCAGCGCTGTTGCTGTCCTCGGTCGCGCACGCCATCTACATGAGGATTGGTTCGAAGACGATGACGCCACCACCAGCAACCTGCCCGCCGAGAAGAACCACCTGCACAAACCCTTCATCAGCCGCCCCACCGACAACAAAGCAGCCTTCCGCCGTAGTCACCGCCTTGTGCAACAGCGGCTAAGGGGGATGTGGAACGTTTGGACGGCTCGTAAGGCCGAGGAGATCCAAGGTTACGCGGACCGCAATGACTGGAAGAATTTCTTTGCCGCGATCAAGGCTGTCTACCGTCCGCCAACCAAAGGAACCGCTCCTTTGTTCAACGCCTAAGTGTTTACCCAACTTACTGAGGAGACGCAAATCATGAAGCGTTTGGCCGGGCACTTCAGAGGCGTCCGCAACCCTCCACCATCTGTGATGCCGCCATCACTGTCTGCCTCAGGTGGAGACCAACGCCGATCTCGACCTCCTGCCCTATCTCCACGAAGCCACCAGGGTCGTGCAGCAACTTTTCAGCGGGAGAGCCCCTGGATCAGATGCGATCCCTGCTAAGATTTACAAGCATGTCGGTCCCCAACTGATGGGTTCCCTGACAGCGCCCTCCTAGCAGATGTGACATCAAGGACAAGTGTCGCAGAATTTCAAGGACGCCACAATCGTGCATCTGTATAGAGGGAATGGTTATCGCCAGCTCTGCGACAACCATCGAGGCATCTCTCTGATGAACATCGCCAGGAAGATCTTCGCTCGCATCCTCCTCAACCGCCTGAACCACCACCTGGAACAGAGTCACCTCTTGGAAAGCCACTGTGACTTCCGCCGTCATCTTAGAAGTACCGACGTGATCTTAGCCGCCCGCCAATTGCAGAAAGTGTCAGGGGATGCGGATCCACCTCTACTCTACTTTCGTGATTCTGACGAAAGACGGTGAATCGCGAAGGAATGAGGAAAATCATGCAGAAATTCGACTGTTACTAACGATTCACTCGGGTGGTGCGCCAGCCCCATGATCGCATGTCGCGAGTCACGGACAATGGGGCTGTCTTAGCGGCATTCCCAGCGACAAACGGAATGAAGTAGGGCTCCGTCCTGACGCCCACCCTCTTCAGTCTTATGTTTTCTGTCAAGCTGATGAGCGTCTAACGTGACGAACGTCCCGGGATCCGCATTGCCCACTGTACGGACGTCCGGCTATTCAATCAGCGGCGGATGCACTTCCAGTTACGTGTATCCACAAATACCTTCCATGAACTTCTCTTCGCAGACTGTGCCCTCAACACCACCTCCGAAGGGGACATGCAAAGGAGCATGGACCTCTTCGTCGATGCCTGTGACAACTTCGGCCTGGTTATCAACACGGAGAAGACGGTGGCCATGCATCAACCGCCACCGGATGCTGCCTACTTTTCACCCAAAATCAAGGTGAACTGCGTCCAGCTGCAAGCTGTAGGCGCTTCCACCGACCTGAGCAGCACCCCCTTTTGCAACACCGAAATCGACGATGGAATGGCGCGCCAGATCCACAAGGCCGGTCAAACCTTCAGCCGCCTGCGAAAAAACACCGTCTGGAATCGCCACGGCCTTCATCTCAACACCAAACTGAAGATGTACAAAGCAGTCATCCTGCTGACGTTGCTGTGTGGAGCGGAGATCTGGAGGGTATACGTGATGCAGGCGCGGAGACTCAACGACTTCCACTTCAGCTGTCTTCGACGGATACTGAAGCTGAGGTAGCAGGACCGGATCCCGGACACGGGTGTACTAGAACGGACGGGAATCCTCAACATATACGCCATGCTCAGACAACTACAACTGCTTTGAAGCGGCCATATCGTGTGTCCGCTACCGTGCGAGTGGCTACCCAGACAACTTTCTACGGAGATGTCGCGACGAGTTTCCCGCCGACGAGGTCAAGCCCGCCGCTACAAGGACACCCTAGAGACTTCGCTGAGAGTCTGCATATCAACCACGGCACCTGGGAAGGCCTCGCCCGAGACCGACCGACCTGGAGGAAAACAGTAAAGACAGGCGCAGCTATCTACGAAACCAACCGCATCACCGCCGCCACAGCCGAACGCGAGGCTCGCAAATCTCAACTGCGCCCACCTGGCAACGCCAACGCTCAACCACCCCCAACTTTCCCACGCTGCCAGCGGACGTTCGGTCACCAAGCGGCCTTACAGGACATCTTCGTACCAACTGCAGCATCCAGACTACACCAGCTGCCGTCTCCCCGTCCAACTCCACCCCCCACCCACGCCGACAACTAACACTGTCCGCACTCCCGAACCCCCCACTCCATCCTTCTCACCCATCGCCTCAACATTCGCTACGGCGACTCATATACCCACCACCCCTGCACACAATCCTGGCACACCAACGAACATCAACCTCCCCACTATAAACACCAGCGATGTGGACTCGATCCATACCTGTCTTCATTGCGACCGCACCTTCACCTCACACATCGGCCTGGTCGGTCACTTGCGAATCCATCGCACAGAGACCAGCGAACTCGTGCCTGGAGCACCAACCTAAACTCGCCGCATCCGCATCCAATTCACTCACCGCATGGGCCTATTCGGTCACATGCGTATCCATGAGAGCGGAATTGATCGAAGTCTCGACAGCACCTCTTGCACATACATCATGCCTAGCTCAACGCACACCCCGCCGCCCAGCACACCCACCACCATCAGTTCCACCACACTCTGCACATCTTGCAAACCCACCACGCCAAGTCCAACGCACACTCTGTAGCCCAGCGCGTCCATTATCAACAGATCTACCACTGTCACCATCCTCGAAACCGACACTGACATCATCGATTTTTCCTACCCACACTGTCCCCGTACATTCACCTCACACATCGGCCGGGTTGGTCACCAGCGAATCCATTGCACAGAGACTGACGAACCAGTGCTTGGAGCACCAGCATACACCCGAGGCATCCGCCTCAGCTGCCCTCACTGCACCCGCACATACACCCACCACATGGCCCTGTTGAGCTACATGCGCATTCACGAAAACCTACGGTAGACAACCGCCGCTTAAACCACAAGATCGCATCTTTCCCCCACCTACATCACACAACATTATCACCCACCACAAGCATCCAGCTGCCACCTCCCACGCAAGTGGGAAGTGTGCGTCTCGGCTCCGTCTCCATGCGGCTCCTTTGGCTGATGTGTGACCCGAGTCTGAGACCATCACGGCGCGTCAAGCACCGTGGTTTGGAAGGCTGCTGACCGACGCCTCAACTCGGTCCACGCAGTCTGCCTAGTTGTGTGAGTGTTTGTGTGGAGTGGCAGGCTGGTGGGCTAAGAGCCGTTCTGAAACGGCTCCTTAACGTGGCCTACGGCACTCACGCATGTGAGATGTACGCCACTCAACCCCCGTTGTGTGAAATTCTGGTGCTTCTGTTTGGGGACCCAAGTAGTGCATGTGACGCGCGTCGACAGAGTCACTATATATGTCAGCCACCGCGCCCATTCCCCGCACCTGTCAACTGACCTGCCCGGACAGTTACACGGGCCTAAAAATGGGAAGGGAGAGTGAGGTCGACGACTTAGCGCATTTTCCTCACTATAAACAATCTGACGCGCTTAAATCTATCACAGTACACTAAAATCCGTGGCTTGGAAGGCTGCCAACTGACGGGATAACCTAAACCTCGCAGTCGGCCCGTTGTCGTGTTTGTGTGGAGCGGCCCCCTCTTAATGTAGCCTTTATGGCACTCCAACTCCGTGAGATCCGAGCCAGGTGTTACGGCACGCCGGGTGTGGCTCCGGCCGCGACGGCCCCTTTTGTTGTTGGCTACAATTTCTGGTCATTTGCTGCGTGGACCAGGGGGTGTGGGGTGGAGCGCCAAGGTGTGGGCTCGACTGTGCCATCCATCTGCACCCTCCCCCGCCTCCAGTCTTCTTGACTATGTCTTGACACCGGATCCAGCTGGGGGAGGAGGGGAGAGTGCGGTAAATGCTGCACAAGTCTACATTCATTATTAACTAAATCACGTTCAAGTCACCGTCTCTGCTCCACCTTGCTGTGGAGCACACGGTGGACATCATCGGAAACGACGGTCGAATTATCATGTGTGCTGCGCTGAAGACGCTCTGGACCAACACGGGATCACATTGGCTCATGGTACGCCGAGGTTGTGCTCGCCCATAACTAATGCCGGGTATGCACACGTTAACATACCTTAGACTCAGGCCCTTATGTCGTGTCCAAACCTGGCTGATTGACAGGCTCAAAAGTCGACTGGTGAACGGTTGACACCTGGGGGACCCATTCTGGCGGCAAATCAAAGCATTCCTCACTATAATAAATCCCATGAGCTAAGAGTCGTGGTTTGGATGGCTAACCCGGGATAACTCAGACCTTCTGCGGACTGAAACTCAACTTGCAACGGCCCCACTCATCCCGTGGTCTTTATGACAGTCTCACCCATAGTCGCCCTTACAGAGGCCTGGCACACGTAACGTGTATGGCATGCGTAGACAGGCCGCGTGACTTTATCAGCCACTTTGTCCGCGCCCACCTCCGGTCTTGACATTATCTCGCCGTCGGAGGAAGGCGGGCGGGGGAGGAGAGTGCGATGAATGCTGTGTAAGCTCGCCTCACTTTAAATGAATTTACACGCAAGCCACCGGTGCTGCGTCCACTCCGTTGGGAAGGCGATGGAAGTCGTCGCTCGCGACGGCCGAATTATCATTTGAAAGCGACCAGCAAAGAAAATGCGTCAAATAATTAATCGAAATGTTACCCGGTTGATTTCCAAGGTCATGTACCATGAAGGATAGGGGTCGTCATCATTCAAAGAACTTTTCAGGTGCAAGAATCTGTTATATCGTTGCCAAATTTGCTAAGACCCCTCTCCTTATAGTTGCATTAAGTCGGGTGGTTGGTGTTCCCGTCCTGACACAAAATCCACCAGGATATAATAACAGTGTAGTGGACGCATTGCCGTAGCCAGTCAGTTTGCATTTGATATCTCTAGCTGGCAGTCGTAATGAATGTGTCCGTTTGGACAGTAATAGCGGTTGCTAACTTCGGGCCTGTGGTTGCATTGTAATCACATCCTATAAATACTGCACGCCCAGTGTGTCTGCCCTACCCTTATCTGCTGCTGCTGCTGCTGCCTCTGAGTACGGGTTCGAGGGTTAATCCGAAATATCGGCTGAATAAAATTGCTCCAGCGATCGAAGCTCCCTAGTCACAACTGCTCCTGGAACTCGTTTGTTCGCGTGTACCATAAAGACTCACCTTGGCTGGCAAAATGGTAGGTGTAGAAAGCTGCGGGGCTTGAGTGAGGAAGCTAGAGAGTTGGGGCATTGAGCTGAGGCCGGAAACGTTGGTAGTGGGTTTGGGCAGGATGGGCACGTACTGTGGCATTGCGGGTGCCACGTTTGCACTGCCGCCCGTAGCAGGATCCGGAGGCAGAGGCTTGCCAGTGAGGGAGGAGCAGGTCTTCAAACATTCAAGCAGGCGTGGGAAATGAGATGTGTGCGGCGCAAACAGTGGACGCACTCCAATGCAGGCAACCTAGGTAACAGGTGCAAAGTTGAGGCGAACGCCAAATATTTTAGTCTTTCAAAATTCCAGTAATAGTGGTAGGAGCACCGTGAAGATGCTACAGAGGAAACAGAGATAAGAATCGGGCTATTGGAGACACAAACCTAGATATGCACAGTCAAATCCAGCACACTCATTAGTCGTAGTCATTACTGTCGGTCGTGGAGGACCCATTCAAGGATCAAACTGAAATTTGATAGGTTACTTGTGATACTTCTGTCAGCTTTTAGTAGCTATCTTTTTGCAACCCCTGTTTCACGAACATGGTTCTTTACAGGTTCCTGGCATTTGGCTGCGTGGCCTTTACACGGAGCCCTTTCCTAAGTGGCGATTACTTTACCACTACAGGACGGCCAACTATCCGCCAACACCAAAGTAGCTAAGGGGAGAAAAGTTACGAAATAAGTCCTAGAAAACGGCGTAGGTATGCCATTGTTTTTACAGTCTTGGTTTTTACTTATTAGTCTTAATAATTGCGCGAAGTGGCCATACGTTGATATTATTGTTCAGTCGCCCACAATTGCTTTCGTCATTATGCAAGAAAGCTGTGTGCAATTTCACCGTCAGGATGCACTATGGAATCCAGTCCCCAAACAACAAACCAAAGAAAAGAAATAGTAAACCTAGGAGAGCAAGCCGGTAGGTACAGGACTTCAAGTAGAAGTCATACGAATGTAAGGAGCCACTTTACTGTGACTACCCGTGATAGGCATATACGTGAACTGCCCTTCAGGGCCTAAGATCAGACAAGAGAACTCTTGGCGGTTCGAAGTCATCCTGCATGAGCCACCGCAGAAACCGATTTTCAGCACCCTAAAAACATCCCCGGCTTTCAGTCCAAATTACAAAGTGACGGTCGCTCATTTAAGTGTGTGCGCAAAAGCATGTGTGACGATTTCAGGCCATTTATAAGTAGCTGCCATTTTGCGAAACCTGCTAAATAGAGCGCATGCAGCCATTGAAATAAAAAAGTGCTAGGCATATCGCTGGTCGAGGCGATTTTGAGACGAAACGTGCAAAATATTGGTCATACATTTAGGCGGGTAGAATTAAGCGAACAAGATTTAGTCCGTCGACGGAAACAATGCCGTTACTGAGTCCCAAGCACAGAAAGGCAAGGCTGCATCAGATTATGAGTCGATGCGCTTTGTGTAGTTGGAAGTCGGGTCCCACTGTCTTAGCAGACGAAGTCCGCTTCCATATACGAGAGAGTAGTTAAGAGTTAACGGTTAAGGAAGTGTCGATTTGGCCAGAGAGTCAGTCAATGTATGGGATGTGATATGGACGAAATGGATAGAGCTGGTCATCGTGCACCGCACCGTTAACGTGGAAGCGCAAAAGGGGGTATGGCAAAGGATTTTATTAGGGTCGTCATTGTGTATTAACTAGGCTGACAACACTTGTTTCATCGAGCCCACTACCAAAAGACTCAGAACCGAAAGGGGCACATAATCCTCTCCCTGGGCCCTGTTAAGTTCCCAATTTGAAATATAGTGATCAAATCAGGTGCCAACTTCGCTACGAAGTCAGACGGTTCATATCACTGTCTGCTTTGTCAGGTTTGGTAGATGCGGATGCCTGAATATGATTGTGATTTATAAGTAGAAGCAGTAAGAGCCAGTGTTATGATCGCCGTCGGCAGAGGATCAAGGCGTTCACACTCGAATGAGCGACAAATCTTACTTTAACAGGCGGCACGGTATAACTGGTGTCTATAGTCTGCCAGTGCATCCTGTGAGACGCCTACACTGGATAAGGCTGACGGTCTTACTTAAATTTAAAATGAACCGAAATGGTATTCAAGTTGAGTGTCCAGATGTGTTTGATAATTAAGATGAGATCCCCAAGGCTTTTTTGCATGCTTCAGCGATGGACGCAGGATTCAGCTAACGGTGGCTGCCCGGTGTTGCTATGACCGGTTTTCTGATAACAAGTCAGGACTAAAAGACGATTTGAACACTACAACCCGAGACCTGTCCGTCATTCAGACAGCGCATTGTCGACCCCGTCAGGAGCTCCACAAAATCGGAAAGACTATCATGGAAGAAGATACCGATAATAACCTACCTGCTTATCGCAGTGGCTTGTAGGGAAACTTCTTCAAAATAAACACCCCAAGGAAGAGTGGCCTTAAGTAATCTGTCCGACAAATTTGATCGCATGCTTCTAGAAACATTTTAAAAGCCTCTCCAAACCACGGCTAAGAACGTAGAGGAATTTCAGAAGTTAACAAAAACATTGAAAAACCCAGGAACGATCGTCCACAAGGCTGACCAAGACCATTCTTGGCTTATTTGTTGCGACTAGATAGCCGAACTGGCCATTACAGCGCAACTTTGCCCCCAACATACAACATAAGAGTAACAACTGTAGGTGTGTTCACGCGTAACTGTAAGCCACATATCTTCAAGGGTAATGTTGTAAGATGATTTTAAAATAACACCAGTGTTTCAGTCTGATATTTTAAGGTATATTTTGTGTTTGAATATTAAAAAAGACAGTTATAAGCGTTGTTTGGGCGGTCGCAGGTATTCGCATACTTTCCGTGAAAGTACAGATCCCACGTTCTGTAAGAACAAATGTACACAGGTTCGCAGGTGAAGAACAAGCCTCCTCATAATCGTATGCCAGATAACTGACTAATTGCTTCGGAGTACTCGTGATTGATGACATCGCTTCAAATACTACCTGCTGAGGACCCATCTTTACCAGAAACGTCTGAGACGTCTTAGGAAAGTCGAGGTCAGTCGGATCAGTCATGATCGAAGCTCCACCGAGAGAAGATATGCCCGAAATAACAAATTAGTCGGATGTGAAGTTTTCCACAAAGTTAATACAAATATGAATACAGCTTTTATAGACGCAACTGACCTTGGAAAATGCTTGTTTAGGTGAAGAGAGGATTTGTGCGAGTTTTCCTGGAGGCGAGACTGCCACCAGACTCGTGTGTGGAGTTGTCGAGCAGAGGTGTGCAAGATGGTGACCCAGTTGGGAGTTCAACCAAGCGAAATCGAGGAAAACGACGGCGAAATCTGTGTTGGTATAGGAAGTGTCGCGAGCACTATCCTCCAGGCGTTTCACAACGGCGTTTACGCCGATAACAACGTGAGCCCTAGCGAGGAGAAAGCAAAACGTGTTATTAAAATATGGGTAGCAATTAACGGCGGAGCGCTCGGAAACTAAACAAACCAAAAGCTTTCACGTTCCGGATCTGAACCAAGAGACATGCCAATTTCACTATCCTGGGGCTTCCTTTCCCTTGCATACAACGTAAACAAACTAAAGTGCGAAAAGTTAACACTAAATGAAGGGGACGGTACCTAGCCAAATCGCTGGCAACCTTGTTATCCTCTTTCAGGATGGGAACTCTAAAAGTGTACAAATTAGAAACAAAACCTGAGTTTACCCAAGGATCAACCGGAGCGTGAATGGTTGGCAGATGTTTTTTGGTGCCGGAGTTGTCTTGATAGTCGACATGACCTTCAAAGGCTTCTGGTGCTCACTGGGAATGTATATTGGAGCGCACTGAGTTGCCATCCACGGCTACAGCTAAAACAGACATCAGGCAATTAGCGCACCACTATTTCGAAAAAAAAATGGTCAACCACGCAAACAGCTTTCAGTCGCTATCTTATGTTCCGCGCATACCTGGCTATCGGATACCAGCGGTGGTTCAAACCCGATATTATCACAGGGGAGAACGTGATCATGAAGTAATATGGGGTAGAGGAATAATGAAAATCCTGCTGTTGAACAGAGTCAGGAGGTGCCAGCCCCACTGAATAAAAAACCCTCCAGTCTGCTTGCTGGCAATACAGCCGGACGTCGCCTTCAATTGCAGTCATTAGCACTGCACTACCTCAATTATCGGGCAACATTACTATATACGTGCTTGATATGGCGCTGCTCATGACTGGTCTAGCCGACCTTGATTTTCATGAGATGACTTTGGAATATTGGGCACAACAGGATTCCCGACAGCCATCCGGTACTCTATTTCCTAGGCTTTCTCACTTCTTGCTCTATGCCTGAACTGTCGCCGGCCCTGTTACCGTTAAACGATCAGTGAGCGGTATCATAGGCCAAAAGGCCTATGCAGCAATTTGGGCATTATGAAGAATGACTAAAGCACGGAAAGATAGAGCAGTAGAATGGCACGGTTACGTAAAAGTAATTATGATGTTGGTCAACGGATACCTTGCTGACGGGAGTCGCAATTGTCGAAAATCCAATATTGGATACAAATATGAAAAACAAATGTATGCCGAGACCCTTACGCTCCGATAATGTGAGGCAACCATCACTGCTTTCAGAGTAGGCCTGCTGTTTGGATCTGTCTTGGAAGCCAGGTAGTTTCGTTTGCTGCCACCCGTCATGTGACAGTAACCTACGGTTAGGAATATACCTGGGGTTTACCCCACATTTTCATACGCATTCATATAAGCAGGCCTGTGTACTAAAAATAAATATCCATATACGGGAAATCTCGGATGTAGTCTGCAGGTTTCGACGAGACCTAACAATAGGCTTTCTTAATAACACAACACTTGCCCCGAGTTAGCAACTACGGTTAGTCTGCGGCTGGCTTTGTTAGTGGTTGACCTGGTAGTAGTTCCTGTAGGCACTGTCCGCTCGGCGACCCCTCAGCAAAATTACTGTCCAAGGCCAATAAGATTGCCAATCGCACATGACTCTGCAAACCTGACCTAGTAATGCGGGGTTTGACGAGGCTAGTACAATATTGTCAGAATTCAGATGGACGAAATGGTAGCAGCATGTCTAGGGGGGGGATAAGCATAATTGCACATGCCATTGAAGTTGAGGGAGAATGCTACAAAACTAAGGAAGGCTTTTCAAAAGGTGTGAAAGAGTAGGTGTGAGCCAAGGAGACCGATACAAACGGCCTAGGACTGATACATGCGTGGCGGGTTATAAAACCTTCCTAAGTGGAAAGAGCCGCCATTGCAGCCAAAGTTGTCGAGAGCTTTTAAATAAAATTGAACAAATTAATGGGAGACTAACCGCAAAACTAGATAATGCGCACTTAAAACTAAGAACACGAACGGCAGTTTTCGCAGACAAATACACAGACAAACTGGCCGTCCACTCGGCAACCGCAGTCCAATTGGACCGATAAGACAAATCGAGTAAGCCGCCTTAATTTTATGCAGCACATTCTATATTATTGGTCAGTTCGCTGAACGTACGCTCAATGTTGCCAAGGCTTATTATTATAAATCCCTGAAATTTTTGGATAGTTCGGATGGTTCAAGAGAAAAAAATGGCTACTCGCAGGTTGATGTAAGTCCAGAAAGGAATGATTAACACGGCATCGGATATTTTTAGTCTGTTCATTTTCATAACACTGAGTTCATGGAAGAACAGTTGTTAGCTGTTGGCCGAAGAAATTGTCACTAGTAATGCGTATTGTAGAATCAGTCGATTTTTCCCTGGATGAGACCAGACAGGGGGATGAGAATCGCAGCATCACCCACTTAGAGTTAGTTATTTATTATTCTTTATAGTTTACTTGCTGTTTACACAACATAATTTAAATTCCGGCGTTCCGATGTTAAAACTTTTTGGGGCAAAAAATTCTGAAAGGATTCAATTTTCTTCCGCACAGCAGCACACATGGAGCCAAATAAAAATAGGAACTGTTTAAGGCCAGGTCTAACGTACACTTCATGAAGACGCATTCTAATATGGTTGTTTAAAAATGTCGGAGAATAAACCCGATCTTTCTACGTGCACTGGAGACAATCTGGGTGCACTATCGCAAAAGATTAAGACTCTAAGTGTAGGATACAACCACACTCTTGATACTGTCTGGCATATGTGGCCGTCAATGTTTAATTGTGGCTGGTAGTCTTCGCCAACCACCACAGTCTAGCATTTATGTCAAGAAGGAGAACGGCGCCATG
>CACRXP010000156.1:1123873-1174472 GCA_902702965.1 Spirometra erinaceieuropaei
CGTTGCTTCGGGGCTTTAGTAAGCTAGTCGCACCTAGAATAATATTAAGTCTTGTGAAGAAACAAGAAAATTTTCTTGATCAGGTTTGACCTGTGACTTAGGCATAATCGCTCAAGAGTTTATGTAGCCAAGAAGGGTGAAGAAGGGACAGTAAGTGGGCCAAAATAAACAGCACGTAAGGTGGTGGTCGATATACCACCATAATTCATTAAATCCAGCGCCTTTGAATGTTCCTTCCGCTTCGCCCATCATCATCTGCTTCCCACTTTATTCCCACCTTCCCCTTCCATCCTTATACTTCCTTTAATCTCGTTTTCTTTATTGCTGTGCCCTTTCCTCTCTTATTTTCCTATTCTCTTCACTTCCCCGACCTATATTACCGGCTAATAACGGCTGTCTACAATCTTATTAAGGCTTGTTATTGCTTCATGGCTGCTCAAATGTAGGTTTGCCTCTGTCTGCCAAACACCTTTGATGCTCATTCGGGTGTCAGACTATAGTGCATTCTCGGACCATTTTTATTTACTATCCTTTCCTGGGGATAGATACAAGGATGCCTGAGCCCCAGTCATCAGGAGCAAGTTCGTCTCTCCGCGCTTATTTAATCACCTTATGGAGCCAGGGAGTCAGAGAGTCAGCACAAGACTTGTTGACTTTGGCAGGCATACCGTCCTTTCCGGGTGCCTTGTTGTTGCGTAACCTTTGTATGGGATATACAACCTCTCCTTCATAAGGGCGGTCGCATGACAATGCATAGGTTGGGGAGGGAAGGAACTCCGCTGCCGAGGAGAGCAAGGGCGTGGTGGGTTGGGCATCGAACTTGAGATGGTGCTCAAAGTTCTCACGCTAGCGCTTGGCTTTGGCCAAGTTGTCAGCTATAAAGTCGCCATTCACGCCGCGAAAAGAGTTACTCAGTGCAGAGGGCTTACCACTCACTTGGTGGATAAGTTGGTAGAGTTTTCGAGTGTCACCAACGTCCATCGATGTTGACGATGAAATGTCAACTATTAGGAACTTGGACGCAGCCGACCAAGCCATTATCATATCCCTTACAAATATCTACAATTAATGCTGAAGCTGCCACTTTTACTACCATCTGTCCACTACCGTGATCTATTGTGGTCTCTGACGACGGGTTCGAGAGTGAACCCGAAAATTTGAACGAATGAGATTCTTCCCAGCGGTTTAATCATGTCCTTAGTATCTGGGTTTTCTGTTAACGTTCTAAAAAGACTGAATAGGCCCTGGTAAAAACAGCCTGCATATTGGCGTCTGTTAACCAGACAGTGGCCTTGCATACTATGTGTAGGCGTTATTTTGTCGAGGACCAGGGTTACCGAAGAATCCAGAGGTTGCCTTTATGCCTATAATTTGACCGATTGGTTTTGCCAGACGCCCGTTTTCCCTGCCAGACTAGAAGTGCCCCCTGTCAATTCTAGCATGCTTCAGGGTTGTATCGCCATCGTAATTTGTAGTTCCTGCTTTCGGAGAGAGGAGCAGTAAGATAAGACTTTACTCCGATGTGTAGGGCCTCTACATACTACCGGACCAATTAGTCTAAACCCGGAATTACTGTAGACTGTGACAAATTAAACAGCGGTGAGAAAGCCTATTATAAGACACTCATAAGTCTTAGTTTACTGTAAATGCACCATTTGTAACCTGTGTCGCAATCTTGCATTTTGCCACTCGTTATCTTTAACCCTCATCTGTGCTGCTTTCAGTAATTCACGACAGTATTGCACCGTACAATCTGTCAAATGCCTTATCGTGGATGCTTCAACTCTCACGTGCCGTTGCCTATCTCCACGATGACTGCGAGCCTCATATAATCCACCGTGATATCAAGCCGGCCAACCTCTTCCTATTCAATCAGGGATATGTGCTCAAAGTAGGTGATTTTGGGTCAGCTGTTGTGAACAGCCCAAAGAGCCCCACACGGAGGGGTACGTGGGCCTACATGGCACCGGAACTGTTCAGTTCCCACACAGGTAGGAAACATTTCGTTTTATCCCTAATCCTGCTAGGCAGCAGAACCCGTAAGAATTTATGGATGGTTGTCGCCTTCGTATTCCATATGCGAGTCCCTCTAATAAGGGTATTTACTTGACAGTGCACAGTCTGAAGAGGGATAGAAGTGCTCCAAAGTGGAACGAGGACCCAATGGGTTGGCCACCTAAGTTGAGAAGGTTCTCGAAGTGCTCACGCGAGCACTCGGCCTTGGCCGAGTCTTCTGCAATAAAGCCCCCATTCACATTTCGAACATCCCCTCAGTGGAGAGGGCCTGTTGCCAACTTAGCGAATAGTTTGGCAGTTTTCGTGTTTCACTGGCCTTTGATACTTGGTCCATGGGGGTTGCTATTCCAGCCTTATAGTTTTCGCCTTCGTCTGTAGCCGACTCTTTCGCCACGTTCCGGAGTTGATGGAAGGAATCATTGTTAAGAGACCTAGCCCGAGGCATTTGGGTAGACAACTGCAAGGTTCGTTCGCTGATCCAGTCAGTGCGACTAACTGGCTTATCCAAGAATTCCCCTAACTCGCTTGTATATTGATGACTTCAATAATGACCATTTACGTCTATCCTCTCCTTCTCGGGTCCTAAAGGAAGGCCGGATTTCTGTGCTCAGGGTCTCGACTGTGCTGGGTTGTCGTAATTTCCCGACATCAAGTGGTTTTTATTTAAAGATTTTGGTGCGTATGAGACGTGAACTTTAAGGCATGTGCTGAGGAGAAAATGGTCTGACCCGTGGGCGTTGCCACTTTCGGCACCACTCATAGATCTGTTATCGTGGTCCCATTTTCGGAACTCTGGATCAACGAGAATATAATCAATCTGACTGAGTGTGTGGTCATTGTCTAAATACCAGGCGGTGCTAGAAGCATGTGTCGGTGACAAACAGTCTGTTATAGTCGGCAAAGTTCGACATGCTCTCACATTTGTCGCATCGAGAACCAAGCCGAAAACGGATAATAAGGTGACAATTTGGAGAGTCGCCAAGTTCATTGCGGCTCTGGTAGCCTCCGGAAATAGTCAGCAGATCGCAGCGAGTCTTTCAAGTAAGTCGTGGAACTTCATATGGATTCCTTTATCGTGCTGGTCGCCAGCTGATGACGCATGCGCGGGGATGACAGAGGTGTTCGTAAAGTGGCCCCTCAGCCGTACGTAAACCAGCTGCTTATTCACTGTTTCCCACGAAAGTAGTACATAATTCGCCTTATGAGTGGGCGTCCACCTCACCATATCTACCAGAAGAGTCGCGTGAGCCTCTGGGGTATAGGGCGATTGCCCGCACAACGGGCTCCACTAGACCAAGACAAAACCAGATTGGCCCACGGCACGCGTTAATCGGGCTACGCGGATTACGCGCGATCCCATAACTACCTCCGTATATGGGGGTATTGTGGTGAAATGCAAAGACGTAGACTTTGTGTCGCGTCAACCGCTGCTCTCAGTTCCAGCACTAGCGGGTTGACACGCTCGGACAGTCGACTATTGTATGGGAGGGGAGAGAGGGGGACTAACACTTGGGAATCCACCTCCCCTGCACATAAGCTCATTACTCACCATAATATATTTGAAGCTTTTGAATCTATCACGACAGGCCAAAAGCCTCGGCTTGGAAGGTTACCAACTGCCGGGATAACCCGGCCCTTCTCAGAACTGAGGGCCAGACTGCAATGGCTCCTTAATCCGGCCTTCATGACTCACTGATGTGAGGCTCGAGCTGCCTTCTTTGGAACTCGCATCATGTAGCGGGGACCAGGTCATGTGTGACACACGTAGACGAACTGATGTGCCTTGTCAACCACGGCGCCTGAGCCCGCCCTTCGGTCGCCCTAACTCTGCCTTGGTACGGAGTCCAGGTGGGAGAGATACGGGAGTGTGCGGTAGATGCTGCGAAAGTTACCTATTAGTATAGACTCATTTACGCTTAAGTTGCCGTTCTGCGCCCACCTCGTGGGGCGCGCGGTGGACGTCTTTCGCGATGGTCGAACTCGATGTAGGATGAAGCTGGATTTTCCTCGATATATTTGTTTCCCGAGTGCCTGAGTCGGCCATTTGGACTTCTGACAGGCTGCAGACATCTACGTACTGTTGGAGATTGCCTCGTCAGAATTTGGATACCAGGCTCCGGGAACGTTCGCACATTTCAGCACCCAGTATCAAGAGTCCGTTCCAGATTGAGCAGTCCGGCTCGCGTACTATTTGCCCGCATCACTGACTCTGGGCTGTGGAGCTCTTTGGTTCCCGCAGACGCTGTAGCATGAATCTCAATACGTAAATCGAACATTTTTCATGAAGTTCTCTGGGGGTTTTGAGTACAGTCAGGTCCCTAATGGCTTCTCTGGTTGTTTGTTCGAGGTTGTATTCTGTAGTTATTGAGCTCTTTTTCCTTTTGGATCTTTCCTGTTTCGCGAGGTTGTGGAAGCGATGTGATTTGATTGACTGCCGACTATTCTGGGGGCTGTATGCTCAATTGAACTGGGTCTTAGCTCATGTACTTCTGCAACTTGTCGGTCTGAAACTCCTCTACCTTCCCGAGCATGCGTACACACTCAAATAAATACCCGTTTCTTGCTTTGGAATCACGTTCAATAAGGACTTCCAACTGCATCATTCTCTACGTACACCGAACTCGTCCTTTTCCCCCATTTAGAGCTTTCGTCTGGTTTAAACTGCGTTCGCATTTGTGGCCATATGTGTATCTTACCGGCCAATGCTTTCACATTAATGTACTCCTTCTTGAGCGACAATGAAGTGCATCGTGATCCGGGTAGGAAACCTTACAGCCGGTCCTAGATTAAATTAACAGTAGAATTTCGGCTATTTAAAAGTAGAAATCCGTTAGTCTAAGTTGCTCCGTCCACGTGTCAGTGGAATCTTTTTGTATCCATAATACGTCCGCTAGTTACTCTGCCTTCTGATTAACCTATCGCCTTTTTAGTTTGTGATAGCAAGGCAGATGTATACAGTTCGGCCATTACCTTCTGGGAGATACTCGCGCGCCGTTTTCCATCTCCACCGAATGAGCCCTTTATAGTAACTCTGAAACATCTGTCCTTGGAGAAACGGCGTCCCCCCACACTCTCCAAATGTCCGTCTGTTTTGCAGAATCTTCTGACAAGGTTCGTGAACTGTGGGTCTATCATGAATGCTTGCCATAATCTGAAAGTAGCACGTTTTAGTTTTCTTCTGTTGTCTGGTTTGAACCCATGACTGAAAACTCGGCGTTGCGACCTGCCCTACAAACTGTTCGACACGGTCGGTCGCAACAGCGCAGCCACTGCGACCCAACACGCACATAAATCTAACTGAACGCTCAATTCATGATTTACAGTGGCAATGTTTTCTTCATTGTCTTCAGTGCGTGGTCCGAGGATTCACAGTCCCGACCTAAGATGTCTGAGATAGCACTGTTCCTGCAGTTTGTGGAGGACAGCTTGCTCGGCAGCGGCCTCCTTCCCCTGCCTATGCCCATCGAGACCCTCTCCAGTCGGCGTCTTGCCGGTGATGTGGACCTAAACGAAGATCTTATCTGGGAAGGCGAGGAGGAGAAACAGGAGGCATGTACTGACTGTGAAGGGAATACCTCTGAATGGGATGTCTGTTTTTGCAGAGAGGTCTGTTTTTCTGGTCCAACGGCCTGCACTGTACACTTTTATTTATAACACTTATCAAGAACAAAGTTATCGAAATAAACTGGCGCATATTGACGAGGCGACTGCAGAACACATCCCTAGAACTAGGTACTAAAATTCTAATGATATTGCACATTCATCTGAAACAATCAGAAACGGTCATTTTTCCTCGGGTTATCCTCTCGTCAAAGCATTCAAAAATAACGAGTATAACTAGTGGTATTTGCCCACCGTTTTCTAGTACCTTATGCAAATTAAGTAATTTGTAGTTTGTATAATCAAAGCCAGTTGGCACGTGTGTCAGGAGTTTCGCTTTCTGCCACTTCCTGCTGTGATGGAGACGAGATCTGAAAGCCAAACTGACGGAGTTTCTTTCCCCCTTCCTGCTTGTTGTTTAGCCTTGTGAGGAACTGATTGTCTCTCAGCCCGAATGCTCCACCCTCCCTCAGTCATTGGATTTCAACGAGCTGAACATTCTGTGCGATGCAGATCAGTGAATTCTCTTCTCCGTAGGGACACTAACAGAATCTTGTAAGTTTAGTCCGCTACTACCTATCCAACTACGCTCTAAAGTCTATCATGTTTTCTTATTGCTGTTGTCATCGTCTTCGTCCCCGCCAACGCAATTTGTATAGTCGCCATCAACTTCTCAATACCTCTCACAATCTTGCTTTTTACCTGATACGGCAGTTTAAACGCTAGTGGGTGTCTTGCAAAGAGCTTGCGTCGTTTTGTCACCCGTAAATTTAGAGACAGCTGATTAAACCACCTTGTCTGGACTAAAGAATCAGTGGTTCTTGACTTTCGGCCGACAGCATCAATTATTTCAAAAGCAGAAAATTTGTTAAGGTATTGTGGACGCGTAACGACACGAAAATGCCTAGTTCATCCTGGACATTTAGTCTATTGAGAACAAAAAGGCTGCTCGGCCTGACGACCGCCGGATTCAACCAGCTGACGGGGCTCATGCGTGCCACTTCCGGGACTAGTTATTTTTTCATATCGGCTGCATCACATTGACCGGATAAGCCTGAGTAGTCGGACTGTAAGTTAGCTTTGTGCAGAACCAAGCTTTTATCTTAGCCGTGCGACTTGGTGGAATGTAGTATGACATAGATCAGATCCTGCAGGGCTTTTCAGAAACTCTTTTAACCGACCAATCAGACGGTCTTCGACCTACTTTGAGGGATAGGTGAAGTAAGCCATCGGATACTGAGAAGTGCGTCCAGGCTCTGGCATCAGTGGAGGGACTGTTCTGGATTGGATCGAAACCGTGGTCTGGGCCGGATGTGCTCAGATTGTTTGCTGACATGCATCTCGCTTCACGACAGGACATCGGCAACCTCATTCTCCTTATGGTGGCCCTATTAAGTGACACGGGAAGATTTTCAGGTGGAGTCGAGAGACAAACTTCGGGATGATTGAACCCAGCCACTTCTGGTAGAAGCGATTCGATCACACCAGGGTCACTAGCGTCGCGGCAGCTTACGACATCGGTAGACCCTAGGCACTACGACCTTCAGGCCTGGTCCCGTATAGAAAAGGAAGTGGAACGTCGATAAAGAGAGTACTGCATTCTGTACAGAATAAGTGAAAAATTTGTTCGAGCAAGTTGGCAGCCACGTTCGGCTTTACAAGAGCAGGCTCCGAGTTGATCGTAACAGGCCCCAAAACACCTTGAGCGAGAGAATGTCCGAGTCCAGTTTGAAGTTGATTGACCGAAACCCAGACTGCCAAGGCTACACGCGTGCAAGTACACGCAAGGGAAGCGCTGTGGCAGTCGGCCGGAGTGTGGTCACTACGGGCTTTTCAGATGTTCAAGAGAATCAGCTCCTTTCCCTTAAAACTCCCCAGACTTGGCTGTTCCTTTTCGAAAAAATGATATGTGGCTACTTTCGCCTAGGTTCCGTCAGCTTCTTTCGATTTCCTTCATTTGGTGTGTTCCCCTTAAAGTCGCACTCAAGAAGCTGACAACTGTCCACTGTCTTACAGAAATTATTATGCCTGAATCCTCATTAGCCTCCGTTTATCTACCATCCTCGAGGACGGAATCACGCCCTTTGCTCTTCTTGGCCGTCTTCACCACCCTGAGCCGACGTTTGCTTTTGATGAGAACAGCAACCACCGAATTGACATTTCATACGGCCAACTTCTTCCCAAAGTTTGAATGTGTGCATCAGAATGTTCATATCTAACCTTGCTTCTCTTTGTGAACCGAAACCGAACTTGACAAAAGGGCCCGTTAGAAAAGGCATTGCAAACGGTGTTTGTGCATAAAAGTGGCATATGATATCAAATGATGATGATGGGGGTGGTGGTGGTGGTGGTGGTGCTGGTGGTGATGATGATGATGATGATGATGATGGTGGTGGTGATGATGATGATGATGATGATGATGATGATGATGATGATGATGATGATGATGATGATGATGATGATGATGATGATGATGATGATGATGATGATGATGATGATGATGATGATGATGATGATGATGATGATTTATCACGCATTATGCTCAAAAAATTTCACTCAAAGAAGACTGAAACGTGGTCGCTCCGCGAACAGCCTTCGCTGGATGGATTTTTTACATTTTGGAGTGCTTTCGTAGTTTGCATTTCTTAATCGCCTGTGTTTGAAAATAGTCATCTCGAAAAGGCCATGTCCCGTTTAGCATGGGCGCGGACATACTGTACGTTTGCATGACCGTATTGTCTACTTGGTTGCACATAATGACAGTAAGCATGCACCATCCAGCAAACACTTCCTGTCGCTGGGTACTTTAAAGGCACAAACACTCAAGGATTAGCGCGAACTCCCGAAGTCAACTTTTTCAAATACTTACACACAGGGAACGCCGAACCCCCTCGCACTTGTGTCATGCAGCGGCAGAATATTAGCGAAACACCGTATCTGGGCTTTCAGCTAATACCTGTAGTCAGGTGTGGTATATCATGCCTCTCATACACCTATTTCCGCTCGCATTTGGACCTATAGAGATTAGCTTGCGTAGTGAACTGGGCTTTGTATGCCACAGTTTTATCTGCACGGTGTAGTTCTTTCCTGCGCAATTATTTTTATCTCTCTTTCCTACTTGTCGAACTGGTTATCTCCCATCTTGCGTTCGCGCTGTCAATTAATTGAGTTTCTTTTGACTTGACCACAGATTTTGTAGCGCGCTGAGAGGCACAGGCACGGGCTCGCGCTCCTCTGGGCACATGAATGGCACCTCGATTTGAGGTTGCTCACCTACCCTTCGCCGCTCCATCCTTCCAATCGTCCAAATTCTCTACACGTCTTGCTATTCTGTATTCTATATTTGTACGATATCCTGTTTTTCAACTGACCGACGTTAATAAAATATGCATCAAACTTTCTTCATGCAGAAGGGCATTTAGCGAGTTACGCGTGCTTTCAATAAATTATTCATACAGCTGACTACTCAGCCTTATGTTCCTGTCCACCGGAAATTCTATCATGATAATAAAATACGTAAAATCTCTCGAGCACAAGTTCGGCAAAAATTCCCATATTACGATCGAAAGGTCAGTTGGAAAACATATCGTTTCAGTAACTCATCATCAGGACAATAAATTTACATGGGTTGTGGGCAGAATATAAATGTCTTAGAGGGCATGGATGGTTCCTACGCCGCCTGCATGACGGGGCCAGCGTGTTAAGGACGGTAGAATTGGGGTGGGATGGGGGGAGGAAGGAGAGGGGTTCCGGTTAGATTGTAAGTGCTGCCTGTATGGCAAACACGCGGAGTGCGTGTGACTGTTCTCATGGCGTCGGGACGGCGTACGATCACCTGGAGTCGGCAAGAGAGGAAAGACTGCTTATGTCAACATCTTCTGACGGCAGAGCGCTGGGTTTGCTATTCGGATGGCTACTGCTTCTGCTGTGGCTAGCACCCGTTTGTGCAGGTCTTTAGAGTGGTGTGCCAGCACCCGTTAGATAGCTTTGAAGGCTTTTTTGCCGTCGGCTTGGTGGTTCGCATCGATTAGATGTGTGAGAATTGAACTTGGAATCGACCGACTTTCCACTGTACCTAGTCAGACAGGCATGTGTATGCGTACCCACTTCCAGACGTTTCATACGGTCATTATATCCCTTTCCGCAGGAGCAGGTGAATGAATGAATTCACACGGATGCGGCCTGTAACGGCAGTCGGTCTTTGCCCCCCCCCCCAACCGTGGTAGGGGAGGGTTTGCGAAGAATACGCTGAAGATCGCCGCGGGGAAGCCACTCACGAGAGCTGTCCTGGGACGTTGCCTCGCTAATTTGCTTGCTGTGTCTCCTAAAAAAGGCACAGTCTTAGAATGACTTTTTGTAATTGTCAAACACTCCACAAAATGTTTGTTAAAATATTAGTGTATGAATGCATGCACGATGCGAGGATCATGCATGCTGCCAATAAAAGTCTGCAAACGATTTCCTATTAAACAATACGTGTTGTCCCAGTTTTTTGCCGATATACTATCACTCTTGGTCGGAGGGCGAAAGTTTTCGGATGTCTTTGGCCATAAACAGGAAAGTCGAGAATTACGGATCTGCAGTGTGCAACCAGAGACGCACACTAGTAGGTCACAAGTTGTATTGGTAGGCCTAAGAGGAGCTACCGCAGAGTGCTACCTAAGGCAATAGCAAGTTCTCAACTCAATGGTCAGGGAATCATGCTTCACCGGACAACCTTGACTAGGCGGTGGCAAATAAACAGCTGATATCAAGGGCGGACAGCGAGTGTGCGGCCGGTGTTAAACACAGGCTCATCCAGGTGAAGTGGAAAGAGTCCGGCCACCTCCACGCCCGTAAAGCGCTCTTACAAGCACTGAAGAGTATGAAACGGGGTAAAAGTTCGCATGGCTTCTCAGCAGCCTTCGCGTGATTGGCTCGAAACCCTAGGAATGCGCCACCACAATAATTAGCAATGGTAGTATGCTATTGCATCTTTTGTTTGTGTAAACGACTGTGCCCTAGACCTAGCGTTCTATAAAAATTTAAAACGTTTAGACACCTCTATAGACAATGACCTTTAGCGACTTTTATCACGCAGCTTGTAACACATAATCTATGTTCTTCCAGTTTCGTTGCATCCTAGTTAATTTTGCTGACGAACTTCGTCCTTCAACTTTTGGAAAACTATAGTAGAACAAAATGTCTGATTCTGATAGTTGAAAAATTTTTCTTTTAGCTGTATTTCCAAGTTTGTGACGAAGACAAAAACCCTCACTATCTTTAGATTATCTAGAGCCTTGGCAAATTTCAGTATTTTTTGGCCAATTAGTAGTGCTTTCCGTCTTGAGCAACAAGATATCCCAAAACATTTCGCCAGGATTAAGTAATCTTTGCCGCAATGAGCGTAACGTGTTTAATTATCCTTAGCCCATACCCTTAGCCGTTGTTCCATCCAACGACACTTTATTGCCTTACACAAGATACTGGCCGAATTATCTCGATTGCAGGACGAAACGGTGGTGTTCCGTATTGCCTTTCGTCTTTTTTGAGGGGCCCTCGCAGGCAGCTGCATCGCAAAAAGATATCAACGATCAATAGGCATGCCACAAAAAGACGAGGGAGATTGAAAGGGCTTTCCTTGGTTTATTTTCCCTAGTCGTCCGAGCACATATCTATCCGCGCGTGACTCGTGCACAAGCTCCCAGCTATGAGAGACGAGAGCGCTCTGAACCATCATGGTGCGCCAAGTCATGACATGGGTTGTCAGCGGCGTAGCCTGATCATCCTCTTCATCGATTCAGACTGCAACAGCCTTTTCTTAACGTGGCCATCACGACAACTATCTCGTGGGATCCGAGACCGCCTATCGAACCTGAAGTGTGAGGGCTAGAGAACAGGTCGTGTGAGCCACGTAGACAGGCTGTCCGGCTCTGTCGACTACTGTGACCGCATCCACCTCCAGTTACCACGACTTTCTTCCTGTCATTAAAACATGAGGAGCGGGAACAGGGTGAGCTAGACGCAGCACAAGTCCCTCGGTGTAAGCAAACACACGCACGCCAACACCCCGCCCGCGACGGTCGAACAATTGCCATTGCCTGTGGTGTACCATATTCATAAGCCACCTAAGGTCAAAGCAAACATCCGCAAGGTCACACCAGGATCAATCTCCAAAAGGAATGGCAGGTGGGTCTGGGCCGTGCAGGAGCTAGCAAGAGGAATTGCAGATCCTGACGGGTCACCATTTCCAATTACTCTCGTCCAGGCAAGGGGCCGCTTCACGTGGGGGCTAGTGCAATTAACAAAACCAACAATAATGAACAAGTTACTCATTCATTGAGTGTTTTTCTAATGCAGACTTTCCGTATAATGGTTCTCTCTTTATTGGGCGTTAGGTCATGGTCACCGCCTAAAGAAAACTGGCTATTTTGTCATCCGGTCCAACATCTACATTTTTTCCAACTATAGCATTAGTGACAACTAGCACAAAGTGACAGTAGTTTCAGGAAATGCCTACATCTAAACACGCAGTCGCTGAAATGGCGGGGTTTCTAACCATCTGGCACTGATTGGGATACCAACTCTTGCCCAGCCTGGAATTTAAAAACTAACTTTTATCGATTTTTTTCACTCACAGTACCCCGTCCTATGTAACTGTATTGGCTTGGTGAGAAGTTACCGAAAGGAACGTTCGCTCACCAATGTCTCTTCTTACCTAATTTAGTCGAACCCGGTGATGCACAAGCAACCGAGGATCCCGACTCGCTAATCAGTCTCCCTCCCAGGTACTGTTACAGTTGGAATTCCATCGCAGGTTCTGGAGACAGCTAGACCATGATTTCTAGGCTGTCTTTGGAATACACGGCTGAGACCTAATCGAGGACCCAAAACGCGCCAACGGAAACATAAAGGGCAATGATCGGGTGGGAGAGAATTACGATAGAGCCATCGGCACAACTCGAACACACACAAAAGAGCAGAATAGCAGGAAGCAAAGGCAGAATTAGCATATTTTTTGGTAGATTGAAAGCCCGCGCCTCGGTTTAACGGCATGTGTCTCGGCTCTTGGATGGAGATGAATAAAAACGCAATTCTGAGATACGAAAGTGACAAGGATAGAGGGAAGGAGGTTCGAAAGTAAGTTAGTAGTGATGGATCAGAGACATATTCAAATAATGAGTAAAAATAAGAAAGTGCGAAAACGCCTTGTGAAAGGAGAACGACGGACTGAAATGTGCTGTGCGGACTACGAAGTGGGAGTGATGGTGATGGGCGTTACTGCAGCGGCTTCCAGGATTTTTGAAAGATGGGCATATCGCACGAGGCCGAGGCAGAATGCGAACCGCTGCAAAGTGACCCGGGCGTAAAAGTTGGCGCGAATGCCGTCCGGTGGTTGAGCCGGTCCCAGCAACCAATCAGAGGCCCAACAGACCTGCAAAAGTTCGGTCAGTTGGCGACACAAACGTGTTTTGCCTTTAAGACAGAATCGGCGTACGCACGTCAACTCGGCCGCCAACCAGGGTGCGGAGGAGTCAATTTCTTCCGCTGAGAACTACATTATATATACAGAATGCGAAAAAAATTCATGAAGCATACTAAAATTCATGGAAAACCGGGACTAAGCAAGATGCTAGTCCCAACGCATAAGAAAAAAGCACGATTAAGACATAAACAACCCCCAGCAAAATAAGACACAAGACGATTTCGAAAGTAATATAAAGTGGCCTAGAGATAATAAAATATTAAACTTTGCGGAAAAAGCAGGCTTAAACGGACCGCCAAACGTTCAAGTAAATAACATAGGTCTATTATACCACCGTCAACACATAAATACAGTAGATGTGCTAACTCATGAAATGTCAACCAAAATTTCGAAATGCGTTCTCGTTCCGAAAAGATAAATTAAGTATCGTTGTTAAACTAATCATGATGCAGCATAAATCTTTAATGATCCAGTTACCTCAGGGTGTCGGTTTTCGAAAGAACTTATTTTCGGTTGCATGCAAGATCTATACTCTGCGAAAAATGACTAATTAAGTAGCATGCAATTTTCTCACTGATGTTCGATGCCCTTGAAAATTTAGTTATATTTCATGGAAAACATGCAGAAAATATTCATTCTTTTAATTATTCGCCAGAAAATCACGCCTTCTTTCAATTTCATACTCAAAAGAAGAGTATAATTCGGTTTTAAAAAAGTTTCTAATTTTGAGATTTTTTAATACCGCTAAGAGGCCGTTCATGAAACGTCATGTATCTGCATTTACGAATGTGGCTTGTAAAGTTAACGATATTGCTCAAATCCACTGCTTAATTCTATTAACCTCATATGGTCTCCTCTTAACACCGTAGAGAAATGCATGGCTTTCCGTACAAGGAAAATATACAGCTCGTAGTTTTGAAACCCTGAATGCAAGTGTAACAGCAGGTCGGGTTCCAAATTATTCGGGAATTAGAAAAAATTTTTTTAAACCGAATTATACTCTTCTTTTGAGTATGCAATTGGAAGAAGACGTGATTTTCTACCGAATAAGTAAAAGAATGATTATTTTTATGCATGTTTTCTATGAAATATAATGGAATTTTCAAGGGCATCGAAAATCGATGAAAAAATTGCTTACTACTTAAGTAGTCACATTTTGCAGAGTATAGATCTCGCATGCAGCCGAAAATAAGTTCTTTCGAAAGACGACACCCTGAGGTAACTGGATCATTATAGATTTATGCTGCATCATGATTAGTTTAACAACAATATTTAATTTATCTTTTCGAAACGAGAACGCATTTCGAAATTTTGGTTGACATTTCATGAGTTAGCACATCTACTGTACGTGCAAAGTTAAACGTCGTTCAAGAAAACGTAAGTTTTACTTCGCAAATTATCCGGACGAGTTTCCCAGCTTATCTTCTGACAAGTTGTTTTGACACGAAAGCTTTTAAAATTAATGCTACTTAATAAAGAACCCGAAGATTATTCCGTTTGCACTTGAGGACCATACATGCCATCGCCTTACGGAATTCCCATATATCGGTTGTTTAGCCTTTTAAGCCATTGCGTCCATGCAAATCTCCGATCGCCTCGACCTTGTCCCTTCTCCGAAACGAGAGGGACAAAGTGGGAAGAATAAGGTGGGGTACACGAAGCGCAAGCTTCCTTTACTACAAACAAATCTACGCGAGGTCACCACTGCGCCCTCATTGTTCGCGCTGAGCGAACTACCGCTTTTGTGGTGGGCTGTCCTAGGCGGTATAATGGCGAAGGAGCGAAATAGACTGGAATGGCCATCTCTAGCTTAGTTATCGTCAACGGTTCGTCATACCCTGAATCCGGGATGGGAACCCGTGATTTGAAGCAGAGTCAGTTGGCTAACGGGCATTTTTAAGTCAAATGGTCGATCATTTGAGCTACGAGCACACCCTATGTCGACTGCGACGGGGAATATTCAGTCACATGAGAATATGATTCACCGACCTATCCGAGTCGCAGGACGGTAATCTTAATTTCAATTTTGCCTCGTAGGCCTGGGTCTACAGTCGCATAGCATGAACAAGGTTCCATGGCGAGGACTCTAGACTCAGAAATCTGAGGCAAAGTGGAAACGTCATCTTCTGTCCTGGAATCATGGTGAACTGGTGAATGTTGCCTCCATTGGTCATACTCGCTGCTGGCGTACGACTGCTCCTGGACTTGTTTATATGTCATTGACAGGCTTTTCCGCCCGGGACGAGTCAAAGGAGTGGAAAAGAGAAAAAATTCACCTGGAGGTTGATTAGAGTGGAGGAAAATAAATGTCACACCGTTATGCGCAAATGCTGCCACTTGACCACAGGAGCGAATTTATTCCTCCCTCGCCTCTATGAAACCAAATTTTCTCATCCCGTTAAATAAGCATGCATTCATGAAGACTTATCTGACCTTTGCAGCATGCTATGCGACAAAGAATAATAAACACTGTGTCTAGTTTCCACCCACAGCTAATAATAATCAGAAGGGAGAAGGATTATATGCACGAAGAGTCACAGCCCGTCGGGACAAGTAGCATCAAAAAGCGATGACGGTCTTGGTGGTGCGTCTTACGTAGAAACTTGGAGCCGGAGCAGGAGGATGAAAAAAACGGGCTTATGGGTATAGGAGCGAGTACAGTGAAAGTGTTCACATCTGCGAAGGGGTGGCAAAACGACTTCGCGCAGCCTTACATGGACATCCATAAACAGAGAGAAAGAACCCAGCAAGAGGAACAGTGAAGAAGGGTGGGGGTTGCTTACAGTGAAAGTCTTCAACAACTCTTTCAGGAATCCCTGCTTCCCCTCCTTCTTTTGTTGGGGCAACGCTGTGATAGTTTCAGTTTCCAAATTGAGATCAGTGGTGACCAAAGCACGCCGAGAGAGGTTTCGAAGGAGGCACCAGACATGCAGCGCGTCGGCGACCAAATGAGCCGGAGGACGCTTGGCGGGGTCTGTGCGTAGGCAGGCATGCAGCAGCCAACAGACGATGCCTGGTGCAGAGGGCGGAGCTGCTGGAAGCTGATCCTCTTCGTAATTCAGGCAGGAGAGCTCCTAGCAATAAAATAAAATACAGACTCAGACGTGCTTGGACATAGGTAACACCTGCTGGCTTTGGGATGGTTTCATTACGCGGGAGGACGTTGAACCAAGTCAACATGCACAACACCATTACGCATAAGACGGGCTGCAAACATGTTGTGTTGATCTACAGAAAAGAAACGATATATAAATAAGTACTACCAAAACCTCCCCCGTCCTCTAAAAAGGCACATCGACTTTATGGCGCTCTGGATAATGCGCTTTAAGCCGTCGCGATACAGTCAAGCAATTTCGGACGTAGCAACTAAGAATGACTAAGCGTCAAACTGGAGACTACTCAGGGGCATGCAGACCGCATAGGAGATAAGTTACCGAGAGTAACTAAAGTCAACCAGCATAGGTCTGCACACGAATCTCTTTAGCATAGTTGTATACACTTAGTCGACAGTCAAGTGAGTCTGGGCGCAGGGGTAGATGTCCAAGGCGTGTACTTTTGTTGAATCCTGCACACGGCAAAAACGAACGACCGATGCGATGATGTCTATTCTGTAGTGTATAATGCAGTCCAGAAATGTGCACCGACGAATCGAGGTCCCATTTGAGACAGCAAGACGGGCGAAAAGCCCGCGGTTAGATTTACCCACCTCGTTGTTTAGAAGTGAAGGGTCATTGCATGTGGGGTACAGCATGAACGAACGGTGAGTGAAGTAAAGACATCGAAATGATAGTGAAGACTGCGGTCACATACTGAAGGAAAATCCATCATCAAGCGAAACAGGACCGGATCATTCTGTGTACCGGGATGACAGTGCAGTTCATTATTGGACGACCAACGGGATACGAACCCTTCATCGACGCAATTATCAGACTTGAGTCTGAATGAGCATAGATGGAGGCATTTTTGGGAAAAACTGGTCTGACAGTTTCTGCCAAGCCGAAGACTCCCGAAAGTGATTTTAATCAAAACCAGAACGAGATACCCATTACAGCTGTCCGTCGTGTAATCGAAAGAATGCCCGGAGGACCCGGGAAATAGTAACCACGATCTGCATAAACTGGAGGTATTGAATTGGAATATATTAAGATCTGCTTTCGTGATGAGCAAGATCGCTGCGTCTGCCTTTGTTCTCCTCTGGAGTTGCGCGTTTGAAATGAGAGACAGTTGTTTTATCGGGGTATTTATTAGGAGGTAAAAGTTCGGCCGAATAAGAGGGAGCGTTTTTGCCAGCATGCTTACATCGGACTCCGCCAGAGTAATTTAGTTTATGAAGGCAACGGCATCGCTGGTACACGGTTCTCACGCACTCCCCAAGCTCTATTCCGCAAATACCAAGCATGCTGATTGACTGCTTGTCTTCGGTAGTTCACTAGCCACATGGGGGGTGCACGGGTGGCGTGGGCTGAAGCTGTTGGTCGGTTGTTCTACGACAGTGTACTGACGTCGCCCACAAAACTCACGGATGGATCTGGCAGATACTTCTACTTCGTTCGACTCTGGCACGAAAATATCAGCCGTGGCCCGAGGAAGCCATGCCCAGCAAAAGGGCCACACCCCGATGGCCGTCCACAACCGGCGAGCTAAACCAGATAAGGGTACCTGGTGTCTCCAAACCCGGTATTTCCTTCATTCATTCACATCCCCTCCCACCCCAAAAAATAAGGTCCTACGAAGCGAGCGACAGTAATGGCGAATGCGGCCCAGGCTAGCTTGTCAGGTCTTTCGAGTAAACCAAATTAATGACCGACAATGATTAGGCAGCCGCGCGAGATGACCCATCAGTCCTACTTTGGGGCGTCGAGTTCACCTTAAGAGAAGGGCCTACAAAATGTGCTCTAGAAATGCTGAAAAACAACCACCACCAACAATGTAGACTTGACGTCAACTTGCTCACACTGCGAACTCACACTCCAATCGCGCATCGACCTGGCCGATCGTCAAAGAATTCGATGCAGTCCGAATAAAGAACCAATGCCCGGAACGCGGGCCACTAGCTCTCACGTACTCCTTGCCTGTCTATAGTGTCATAAGACACGCATAGGTTTATTCAGCCATAGGCAAACGACAGTTCGATCGTCGCTGCCGACGATGTCCACCGTGCGCTCCACAGCAAAGTGGAGCAGAGATGGTGACTTGCGCGTGATTTAGTTAATAGTGAATGTAGAATTGTGAAGCATCTACCGCACGCTCTCCTCCTACTCCCCCAGCTGGACCCGGTGTCAAGACATAGTCAAGAAGACCGGAGGCGAGGGAGGGCACAGGTGGATGGCACGGTCGAGCCCGCATCTTGGCGTTCCACTCCACACCACCAGGCTTTGACCGACAACAAACAAGGGGGAGGCTGGCACGACCAGAGCCGCACCTTGGTGTGCAGTCACACCTGGCTCGGATCTCACGGAGTTGGAGTGCCAGAAAGGCCACATTAAGAGGGAGCCATTGCAGCCTGACTCTTAAACCACCAGTCGGCCGCCCCACACAAACACAACACTGGGTCGACTGCGAGGTCCAAGTTATCCCGTCAGTTGACAACCGTCCAAGCTACGGCTTTTAGCGCACTGTGATAGCTTTAAGCGCGCCAGATTGTTTATAGTGTGAAAAATACGCTGGGTCGTCGACCTCACTATCCCTTCTAATTCCCAGGCCGTGTAACTGTCCGAGCCGGTCAGTTGACAGGTGCGGGGAATGGGCGCGGTGGCTGACATATAAAGTGACTCTGTCGACGCGCGTCACATGCACTACTTGGCTCCCTAAACAGAAGCACCAGAATTTCACACAAGAGGGGTTGAGCGGCGTACATCTCACATGCGTGAGTGCCGTAGGCCACGTTAAGAAGGAGCCGTTTCAGGACGGCTCTTGGCCCACCAGCCTGCCACTCCACACAAACATTCATACAACTAGGCAGACTGCGTGCACTGAGTTGAGGCGTCGGTCAGCAGCCTTCCAAGCCACCGAGCTTGACGCGTCATGATAGCCTCAGACTTGAGTCACACATGTGGCAATGAAGCAGCATGGAGACGGAGCCGAGATGCACACTACCCACTTGCGTGGAAGGTGGCAAGTGTATGCCTGTGGTGGGTGATACTGTTGCGTGATGCAGGTGAAGGAAGATGTGATGGTGTGGTTTAGCTGGAGGTTGTCTACCGCAGGTTTTCGTGAATGAGCATGTGGTCTAATAGGCCATGTGGCGGGTGAATGTGCGGGTGCGGTGAAAGCACTTGCGGTGGATGCGTCTGGTGCTTGTTGGCGCTCCAGGCACTGGTTCACCAGTCTCTGTGCGATGGATTCGCAAGTGACTGACCAGACCGATGGGTGAGGTGAATGTACGAGGACAGTGTGGACAGGAAAAGTCGGCGGTGTTAGTGTCGATTTCGGAGATTGTGGCAGTGGTGGAGCTGTTGATGATGGACGCGTTGGGCGACGGGGTGTGGATTGAGCTAGGCATGGATGTGTAAGAAGTGCTGGGTGTGACCAGACTGCGGTTAATTCCGCTCTCGTGGATACGCATGTGATTGAATAGACCCACGCTGTGAGTGAATGTGCGAGGACAGTGGAGACGAATGCAGCGAGTGTAGGTTGGTGCTCCAGGCACTGGCTCGCTAGTCTGACGGCGTGGGAGAGGTAGACGGAGACGACGTTTGGTGCAGCCCGGGTACTGCTGTTGGTCCGGAGGTGTCCAACAAGTCCTACTGGCGCCCGGAACGTCTGTTGACGTGGTGGACACGTTGGAGGCGGTTGGGCGTCGGCGTTGTGAGATGCGACAGCGGTAGGTGAGATTTGCGTGTCTCGCGTTTGGCTTTGGCGGCGGTGATGCGGTTGGCTTTGAAGATCGCCGCGGCTGTCTTTACTGTCCTCTTCCAGGTCGGTCGGTCACCAGCGAGGACTCCCACTTGGCCACGTTGATCTGCAGACGCTTCAGGAGAGTCTTCAGAGTATCCTTGTAGCAGCGGATCTGGCCTCCATTTCGGTGGGAACCCATGGAGACATCTCCATAGGAAAGTCGATTGGGTACCCCCCCCCCGTCGTTTATCCGCACCTGGTGGCCGCTGCAGCTGTCTCAGCACGGCGTAGATGCTGAGGATTCACGTCCGCTGCAGTACATCTGTGTAGAGGATCCGGTCCTCCCACCTCAGCTTCAATATCCGTCAAAGACAGCTGACATGGAAGTGAGTCAGTCTTCGCGCCGGCTTCGTGTAGACCGTCCAGGTCTGCGCTCCATACAGCAGCGTCGGCAGAAGGGTCGCCTTGAACATTGTCAGTTTAATGTTGACGTGGAGACCGTGGCGATTCCGGTGTTTTGCAGACGGGCGAAAGCTTGGCTGGCTTTGGAGATTCGGAGGGCCACTTCATAGTCGATTTCGGTGGTGCGGGGGAGGGTGCTGTCCAGGTAGGTGAATTTGTCCACCAATTGCAATTTGGCGCCATTCACGTTGATTTGGGCTGCGACGTAGTCGGCGTCGGGAGGCGGTTGGTGCCTGACCACCATCTTCTCCGTGTTGATGATCAGGCCGAAGCTGTCGCAGGCGACGGCGAAGAGGCCCATGCCCCCTTGCATGTCCCCTTCTGAGGTGGCGTTGAGGGCGCTGTCGTCGGCGAAGAGAAGTTTATGGACGGCCGCTGCGGATACACGCGACTGGAAATGCATCCACCGGTGGTTGAGGAGTTGGCTGTCCGTCCTGTGGGCGATGCGGATCCCAGGACGTCCGCCACGGTCGGCGTCCATCAGCATGACAGAGAACATGAGACTGAAGAGGGTGGGCGCGAGGACGCAGTCCTGCTTCCCTCCTTTGATCACTGCAAATGCCTCTGAGACAGCCCCATTGTCCGTGGCTCACGCCATCATGCCATCGTGGAGCTGGCGCACCATGTGTGTAAATCGCTCGGGACAGCCGAATTTCTGCATGATTTTCCGCAGTCCTTCGCGATCCAGTATGTCTAAGGCTTTCGTCAGCTCCACGAAGGTAGAATACAGGTGGATCTGCATCTTCTGACACATCTGCAGTTGGCGGGCGGCGAAGATCATGTCCGTAGTCCCACGACGACGGCGGAAGCTGCACTGGTTTTCCGGCAGGAGACCATATTCCAGATGGTGGTTCAGGTCGTTGAGGGGAATGTGAGCGAAGCTCTTCCCTGTGGTGTTCAGCAAGCAGATGCCTCGATGATTGTCAAAGAGCTGGCGGCTACCTTTCCGCTTATAAATATGGACAATTGTGGAGTCCTTGAAACCCTGCGGGACTTCTCCTCGACGCCACATCTCCTGGAAGAGCGCCGTCAGATGATCCATGACTTGGGGGCCACTGTGCTTGTAGATCTCAGCGGGGATCGCGTCCGATCCGGGTGCTTTCCATCCGGAGAGCTGTTACACGGCTCTGCTGGTTTTATAGAAAGAGGAGGGGAGATCGAGGTCGGCGTTGGTCTCCACCTGGGGCAGACGGATGATGGCGGCGTCGGAAATGGTGGAGGGACGATTGAGGACGCATCGGAAGTGCTCGGCCCATCGCTAAAAAATTTGTGTCTTCTAAGTGAGTAGGGTACTCCTGTCGGCGCTGAGAAGGGGAGCATTTTCTGTGGTTGTGAGACCGCAGACAGCCTTGATTGCGGCGAAGAAGTTCTTCCATTCGTTGCGGTCCACGTACCCTCGGATCTCCTCGGTCTTGCGAGCCGTCCAGATGTCCTGCATCTCGCGCAGCCGCTGTTGCAGAAGGCTGAACTGTTTTCGTCGGTGGGACGGGTGACGTCCGTTTTGTGCGGGCGGTTCTACTCGGCGAGCAGGTTGCTGATGGCGACGTCGTTGTCATCGAACCCCAGTACTGATGTTGGCATCGTGCGTGACCGAGGACAGCCAGAACCGTCGACTGAACTGTCCCCCAGTTGACACTATCGGTTCTCCACGAAGGCGTTCACGTCAGCGGCGGCGACTGGAAGAATGGCTAGCCGTCGAGCTAGCTCGTTGCTGAATTGGAGATGGTGAGCAGGCAGAGACAACAAAGTAATATTCAGCTTACTTCTGGGCCGCCTACCTTGAGGTCTCCTGCGAGGCTGTAGACGAATCCGCATCTTGGGGATGACGAGACGACGGTCAACCTACCCGTCGGCATCCAGGACCGCCTTTGTCACCAGCACGTCCCGCTGGTCTTGTCTCCGGACGAGGACATAGTCCAGCAGGTGCCACTGACGCGACCGAGGGCGCATTCAGGTGGCCTTCTTTCGCATTGGCAGGCAGAAGGTGTTCGCCAGGATGAGTCGGTGTTCTGCGCAGGTTCGTAGAAGGAGCAGGCCATTATTGTCGAAGCTGTTGAGACCATGGGGACCTAGCACTCCTCTCCAGGCATCATGGTCTGTGCCCATGCGGGCGTTAAAGTCACCAAGGACAGTCAACTTATCCGCGTTCGACACAATTGCCAGGGGAGCATGCAGGTCCTCGAAGAATTTGTCCCTTGCGGCGTCAGGGCTAGTCATCGGTGGAGCGTAGACGCTGATGATGGCGGCGAATTTGCCTCCCTGAAGAGGCAGGCGGAGGCTCATCAGACGATCGTTGTTGCAGAGTCAGACAGGGCAGGCATCCCACGATGTCATTCCGGATGGCAAAGGCGACACCCGCTCAAGAAGAAGGTGTGGCCGGCACCCACCTCCTCCAGTTGGCCTTATTCGGAGAGCCGGGTCTCGCTGAGTGCAGCCATGTCCACCTTGTAGCGCGCCAGTTCTCGAGCCACTAGCGCCGTCCTCCGTTCCGGTCGGTTGCTCCCGGGATTGTCTAAAAGGAAACGCACACTCCAGGCTGCAAGAGTGAGCGGACTCACCCTACCAGTCTGGTGAGTGGGGCAACAGGAAGAAGGAGGGGGAAGAGAGGGAGAGAGAGTATTGTTTCTTGTGTGACTGTTTTGACAGTGTGTTTTGTGTCTGCGGCCACGGTCAGCCTGCAGATGGCATGGGTCCCCAACATTTGTTTAGGGCACCTTTTCTGGCCCCTTCCTCCCTCGCGGAAGTGAACAGCGCTCTCAGTTGCCCTAGACGGCTGCTGAACTCCAATATGGGCCACGACTTTTGTTTATTTGGAGAACGACCCGAGTTAGCCTGGGCCTGCCTACGACATCGCCGTAGGCCTTGTAGGAGGGAGGGGGGTAGGGGAACGGTAGTGAGACGGGAAACGGAGCTTCCCCGTCTCTCTCTAAGCGAACTGATTGCTGAAATATATCAGCGGTGAGCAAACAGATTCAAAGGAACGGCACTTGGCGCACAGCAAATACAAACAGAAACAAGTCCGCCTCACTGTGAACAAATTCGCGTCGAAGTTATGGCTGCGCCGCCGTCGTGACCCATTGTGACGATTAAACTGCCGTCATTTAATTGGATTTTGAAGAGCAACTCCCACAAACAAGGACTTTCGTTCAGGAAATTGCACCGCCATTAACCAGACTTAAACAGCCCCCCTTGAAAAGGCGTCTACTGCCACGACAGTGATGAAAGACACTGGGATGGTTTCCAATAAATAAATCTTTACCGCTGTGTTCTCCGGGACGCAAAAGTACACATTACGGAGTAAAACGATGCGAGCTTTCCAAGTAAGTTGATGATTAGCCTCACCCACAGCAGTCGTACGAACTGGTTTTGGAGTAGCACTTCATGGAAAAGGTCATCCATACGCTCTTTTTCTCGGAGAACCTAACGCATTCGTAAAATGCGGTTTTGTGGAGAGGGAGGAGAGGGACTAGAACGGCCGTTTCTGACTCATTTGCCATCACCACTCAGCCCTAACTGGACCTAAGACAGGGCTGACCTCTGCCGGCCTGGAATTAGGGCAGGTGCGGTTGACGATGGCTATGCCGTCATAGCCTTCCCGACAATACTTCTAGAATATTCGCTTCCATTTACTATGCTAATTCCCGAAAGGTTTTTATGTCGGGACTTCAACGCGAAACGAAACGCCCGCATTTCGTTCTACACTGCAGATAAATTGGTAAACAACACTTTCATGTGGCTTTCGCTTTTGATTTGTCCATGGATTAGGTGGTGAAAACAACTTCCCGAAAGCCTAATAAGAATTAGGCGCAGTGCAGTTTGTGTCAAAATTAAATACAGACATCTGCATTCAGTAAACACTTTTCTGTGGCAATGTGGGAACGCTTGGGAGGACAATTCCAATATGACAATGACAGTGGTGGCATCGGTGTTCATCTGCAAAAATTTGGCTGGCATCCACCCAAGTACTGGCACAGACATAGACGGTGTCCATTTATCTTCCATGCTCGCGTATAATTTTACGCCAGGTTTGGTTACGCGAGCCGTAAGACAGGGCCTCTTATTGTCTTCTCGTCTGTCCTGCTGACGGCGGGCCAGACCTGCAAAGACCAATGTGGCTGCACTTTCATCTCTGGAAGGGCATCAGTTTTATGGGAAACTGCGCAAGTTCACAGAGTTGCTGGTATATAATGAGTGTCCCGAGTGATATGCCAGGCCTCTAGCGTAAATAGGTGCTTGTCACGTGCCTCGGGACCCGAATTCGTGGCGGAGTGCGACTGGACTAGCGGTTTAAAAAGCACATTTTCCTCGAAACCTCCGTCTGTGAGGGCCAGTACTCGGAACTATATAGAAGGCGATGGCGGCGACCTTGAAAGCAAGCTTCCACCTAGGTTAAAACTAGGACGAAGTTATCGGTCATGGCGTGGTAAAAAGAATATTTGTGCGATAAAGGGCGTAGTCCAAGTCCTGACCACGAAACGAGCGTGTGTGCTTCATATACATTTAAATCACCCCGGTTTATTCTCATCGTAAAGGAGATTAGTAAGATTAGTAGATATAGCAGTTATGGGAACTTCATGCCAATATTCTCTGGGTTTTCCTTGAAACAATGCTAGTTTATTTATCAGAGAAGACGCAAGCGAAGTCAGAATAACTTGGATATTGTTTGCGGCTCTATAGTAAAAACAGTAAGATCAATAGAGCCTAGCTGCTGGCTACCCGGCGCGTCCACAGGTGGCGGATAGTGGGACGACCTTCAGTGAAGGTTAGCTGCGAAATAAGCAGACCCAGGTCTGACGAATAAGCAGTCGCGGACCAGCAGCGACATTGCTACCAGGGTGCGGTGGGCTGAAGTCTGGCACGCTGAAAGCCTTATAAAATGCCGCAAAGCCCAATGACGGCATTGTGACATGGCGACCGTAAACCGCCATTAAATAAGTTTACTTGCCACCGCTGCCTTGTGGTTAGGTTTTTAAGCCAAAGCGCTAGAGGAGACAACCTCGAACAAACAATCCGAGCGGCTGTTGGGGACCCGCCCGTATTCGAAATTCCCAAGAAACCTCGTGCAACATGTCCAATAACAGTACTACGACCCATGCTACGGCGTCCGCGGGAACCGACGCGCTCCGCAACCCTAGTCCGGTGGTGCGGGCGAATAGTATGCGAGCTGGACTACTCAATCGTGGAAGGACTCTCGGTATTGGATGCTGGAATGTACGAACGTTCCTGGACCCTGGTTCCCAAAGTCTGACCGCACGCAGCCTTTATCAGTACAACGTGGATGTCTGCTGTCTGTCTGAGGTACGACTTCCTGACTCGGGCTCTCGTGAAATAAAGATCCCGGGAGTCGAATCCCACTTCACCCTGTACCACAGCGGCCCCCGCGATTCCTCTGGTCGACACGGTGTGGCGATCGCCTTATCACAACAAGCGGAGCTTGCGCTACTTGCTTGGGAACCAGTCAATGACCGGATGGCCTACGTGCGACTGAAGGGTCACTTCACGAACATCTCCATCGTCGCTGTGTACGCACCAACTTCGGCTGCCGAACAGCGCGATAAAGAGGCGTTTTACTCTCAGTTGCAAGCACTAGTTGAAAGACTGCCTCGCCGCGATCTGCTGATTGTTGCTGGCGATTGGAATGGTCGAACTGGACCTGGCGACCCCACAACCAGTCATCTTCTTGGCCGCTTTGGGCTTGGTTCTCGATGTGAAAATGGTGAGAGATTGCTGAACTTCGCTGATCGAAACCGACTGCTTGTCACCAACACATGCTTCCAGCATCGCAAAAAACATCTGCTGACCTGGTATTCAAACGACGGTCGTACGGCCAGTCAGATTGACTACATACTAGTCAGCTCAAGGTTCCGCAGCTGGGTTCATGATAGCAGATCGATGCGTGGTGCCGAGACTGGTAACGCCCATGGGTCGGATCATGTCCTCGTCCGTACACGCCTGAAAGTTCACCTCTCATCCGCACCACAAATGCCACGTCCTAGACGCCTCAATGTCGCAAAAATCCGGCAAGCCAGCACTGCCGAGGCCCTAAGCAGAGAAATCCGGACCTGTTTTACGGCCCGAGTCGACGGAGAAGTCATTAACCAGTGGTCGTCACTGAAGACATCAGTCTATGGGGCAGCTGAGAAAATCCTTGGATACACCCAGCGACGCCGCAGTGACTGGATCAGCGGAAGAACCCTGGAGTTGTCTGCTCAGACGGCTAGAGGCAGGTCCCGCAACGATGACCATTTCCGCCAACTTCGGAAGATGACGGCAAAATCGGCCAGGGATGACCGGAAACAATATTGGGCTGAAATAGCGACATCCATGGAACAGGCCTCGAACGTTGGTGACACTCGAAAGCTCTACCGTCTGATCCGCCAAGTTAGCGGTAAGCCCTCTACACTGAGTGACTCTGTTCGCGATGTGAACGGCGGCTTTATTGCTGACAACTCAGCCAAAGTCGAGCGCTGGCGTGAGCACTTTGAGCACCATCTCAACTTCGATACCCAACCTACATCGCCCTTGTTCTCCTCCTCAGCGGAGTTTCTTCCCTCTCCTACCTATGCAGTGCCATGCGATCCCCCCTCCGAGGAAGAAGTCGCCGATGCCATACGAAAGTTGCGCAACAATAAGGCACCCGGAGAGGACGGTATACCCGCTGAAATCTTTAAGTCTTGTGTCGACACTCTGGCGCCCTGGCTCCATGAGGTGATTGAAAGCGCGTGGAGAGACGAAGTTGTTCCTGATGACTGGGGCTTAGGCATCCTTGTACCTATCCTCAAGATTGGGAGATAAGACGAGATGCGAGAACTACCGCTGCATTAGTCTCATCGACGTTGCTGCGAAGATCTTCGCTATTGTCCTACTCGGACGATTCCAGGCTGTGCGTGACTCAAGGACGAGGCCCAACCAAGCCGGATTTCGTGCTGGACGTGGATGCGCAGATCAGATATTCACACTGAGGCGCATTCTCGAATTTCGCCATAGCTACCAACAACCGACGGCCGTCTGCTTCGTTGACTTTGCCGCCGCGTTCGATTCCGTTCACCGTGAGTCCCTGTGGCGGATAATGGCGCTAGATGGTGTACCGGCCAAAATCATCGCCATGATCAAGGCCTACTATCGTTCCACTACTGCGAGAGTCCTGGTCCGTAACAATTTTTCCCAACCGTTCGGTATTCGGTCTTGCGTCCGACAGGGTTGTATACTCTCACCCATACTGTTCAACTACGCTATTGACTGGATCCTCGGGAGGGCCCTACGCGACAGTGACGGTATTGAATTTGCACCCGGACATCGACTGACTGATCTCGACTATGCCGATGATATCGCCTTACTTGCTTCAAGTTTTGGTGATCTGCAGTCTATGGTGTCACGAGTGAACGAGGTCGCTAAATCAGTCGGTATGTCCATAAACGCTGGGAAGACCAAAGTATTCTCAAGCTGCATTCCTGACCAGGAGAAGGCACCCCTGGGGATTGATGGCTGTCAACTTGAAGAAGTGGACAGTTTTAAATACCTCGGGGCGCGGCTGCTGCCTAATGGACAGAGTAAGGACGACATTGTCTCCCGAATCGATGCTGCCCGCTGGGTTTTTTTAAGCCTTCGGAAATGCCTGTGGAACCGACGTGACCTCTCCATCGCCACTAAGATTCGCGTGTACCGTGCATCTGTCCGGTCTGTCCTTCTCTACGGTTGTGAATGATGGGCTTTGCGTGTGGCGGATGAGCGAAACCTGGAGGTATTTGACCACCACTGCTTGAGGATCATCCTTCGAGTGAAGTTAACCGACTTCGTCTCAAATGAAATAGTCCGCGCTCGCTGCGACAACATCGCGAGGATAACTCAGGCCATCCAAGAAAGACGACTGAGGTGGTTCGGGCATGTTCTTCGTCGTCCACCTCAGGAGCTCAGTGTTACTGCCCTCGATCCGGCACCGTTGCCCAATTGGAGGCGTCGAAGAGGGGGTCAGTTCAAAACCTGGCTCGACACTGTCCGTCAAGACATGGAGGTGGTTCTTGGACCTTCGGTATTCGGTCTCCGTCGTTGGCGAAGGGAATGGGTTGAACTGTCTAGATCTGCGGCCGCGGATCGTCACGCGTGGAGAGGTACAATTCGGGACATCATCGAGGCCGGCTAGATCAGGCATGATCGCAGCCGTATCAAGTACAAGTAAGTATAGAGCACGATAGACTTTACAAGGCTGTGTAGAAAACTGGAAAGTGGACATATACTCAAGGTAATTAGACAAGCAGTCATGCGTATGATACCAACGCGTGGTGATCGATTTAGAAGCGAACGAGAGCAAAGAACAAGGTGAATCGAGAAGTGAGAATGCAGAAACAAAGAAAACGTGATTCGGATAAAGTCTGATTACCAATAAACAGCTAACAGCAAATAAAACAAGAGTACAATATTGACGTTCGGAATGTCATACTGCCCCTCGAGGCTCGAACTCTTGACGGTTCGCAAGTTTCACGGAGTTTCCATCTTCGATCTGAGCTTGCTACTTCGTCGACCATAAATTTTTCCGCAACCTCCGCTGTACGATCGAGTCAAATGCTGATTAGCACCAAGAGTCTGACGGCAAGAAACATCGCCTTGTGGTGTTTTCGTGTCGGGGGCTTCTTGTAGACTTTATCACTATGCAGGCTATGCCATCCACTCAAGGTAGCAAATATTACCTTACAAATGACCACAGAATGTATTAAGCACACGCATCACAAACAAGTTATTCGGCGTGCGCTACCTAGGTACTCGATTTTTCATGACCGCATAAGTTGCGCTGGGTGAGTGATGTCGAACCACGTTACCTGGGTTTGTGGGATGATGAAGTCCTTAAGAGAAAAATGCTAAAAAAGGGGGTCGGCTTACATTAGTAAGGATTGGATTCCGTCCACCAAAAACTTGGTAGGCAATCGTCGCTGCCGACCACAGGTCTGCCCGTGAATATTGTTCAGGGTTGATGCCACCTGTGTGATTCGCGAAGTGCCTTGCCACCTCTGGTGGCCAGAAGATAGTGTTGCCACTATGCGATATCAGGTCTCCCGATGAGTGCGATTTTGCCTGTCCCAGGTTAGTCTTGATAGCGCAGCCAAAGTCCGTTAGTGCGACGTGCAGCCGAGAGTTTGCCAGTTCCAATTCAGCGCCTACATAATGGATAAAAACGGAAATCCAATAGGATTGAGGTAAAAAGGAGGCGGTTTGGAATGAAATAGATAGATGATCAGGAAGGGAAGGGGATAGATGAAAATGTGCAACAGTGGCAACCCTAGTTGTCTTATGGGTAGTGCCTCTCAGTCCGACACCTGGTTCCCTACCGGTAGATGCGCATGCACTCCCTGTGGGTATACAGGACGTGAGTATGACTGCTCAGTCATCCTTGCCCTTCTGACCCGCTGTGGTGCTGTTGCTGTTGTTGGTCAGGTGTGTGTTGTGGAGCAGGGGGTGTGGTGGCACGCCTAGGTGCGGGTCCGGCCGTGCCAGCCATCTGCGCCCCCCCCTCACCTCCAGTCTTCTTGGCTGTCTTGACACCGGACACAGGCGAGGAGGAAAGTGCGGTAGATGCTGCACAAGTCTATTCACTATAAACTGACTCACGCGCAAGTCACCGTGCCTGCCTCACGGTGGACATCGTCAGGCACGACGGGAGAACCGTCGATCATCCTAATTCATAACCCTTGCCGCGTTTCCCCTCTTTCGCATTGCTGTCGTCAGGAACGCCATAATGGTCACTCAAGTACCCGCTTGCTGTTGTTACCATCGCAACTAATGACAAGGACATTGTCAGATCGGAACGCACTCTTTGAACCCGATCGGAATATTCCCTTATAGGAGGCAGAACGATTAGCTTATACGAAAACTAAACCTCGTGACGGCAAGCCGTTGGCTGGAGATGATAGGAGATTGTGGAAAAATCCTTATAATGGAGGCATTGAGCACATTCTGATGGTCAAGTTCCCTACTCAAACCAATATTTGGAGATAGGAAACTCCTCGAGGAAGAAATATGTGAGATCAATAAACGGTCCTGTACTTTCTCTACAGGCTTCCCAAGAACTCTCCTCCCGTGATTTAACGTACGCGTCGGTGAGGTAGTTGTTTTTATGTATTTAAAGTTTGACTGAAAACTCAAATAGCACAGTGCAGAAGCTTCAGGAGCTACATCGGGGTCCGGTAGACGTTATTGGAAATGCGCACCCATGACAAATACCAAGCATTGGGGTGTGGCGGTAGGCCCACGCCGCGGCAGTTGGGACGTGAGTCATCCCCTTTTTTTATTGTGTAAAATCGTGGTCAGTGTACGCTGTAGACCAGCGTTTGTGGTGGTACACCTAGGTGCGGGTTTTCGCCGTGCGACCTCTTCACCTGCAACCTCTTCCAGACTCCAGTCTTCTTGGCTCTGTCGCAACACCAAACCCAGGGGTGGAAGGAGAGTGGGGTAGATGCTCGTAAGTTCACTATCAATATAAACGAACTCAGGGGGGTCATCCCCCAGAACAGACCGGCTTGGAGAAAAGCAGTGAAGATTGACGCATCAATCTAAAAAGCAGATCGGATAGCCGCCACCAGAGCTAAAAGCTAAGCTCGCAAGTCAGGCGCCCCTTACTCGCAACATCGTTATTCAGCCCGCCCAACATGCCCATGCTGTTAACGAACATTCCGCGTGCAGATCGGCCTCGTCGGTCATCTTCGGATCCAATATACCAACCGCCCGACAACCGCAGCTACCGCCTCCGCGACCGCCCCTGCTTCAACTCCCTCGTCGACCACGACGACGCTCACCCTCACCACCGTTGCTCTGAATCACTGTGTCACACCGCCACACCACGATCCCCGGTAGCGGGGGTCGAAACCTCCAATTCTCGCTAGTCTGTCAAGTATACGGTCTAGTACTCGCACTCGTGGAGAAGTGTCCGGACGAACGTCCGGTAAGCGTGGGTCTTCAACAAGACCAAGATGTCGCAAAAGATGCATACGTACTTTCAGGGGACTGCAAAAACGAAGGCATCGACTCGGATGGCGATTTCTTCATTACTCTACCGGCTTGGCAACAAACTGAACCTGAAGTATTCGAAACCGTCCACTTCTTAAAGTTGGTAGCTATTAACTAGGAGTGACTTCTACTGGTCACATAGTTAGCTCGAAGGCATCTTGATCATCGCAGCGCTGGAAAAACTCGTTCATCTGATACAATACGCTACGTGAGTTGCCATAGCTTGACGTCAGCGTAGTCGAGACTAGCCAGCCGGCACTTTGGTGCCAGTATGACGGCATCAAAACCGCGCAGAATCCTTTTGACAGTTATGTCAACGCCGTAGTTAGACGAAGTGAGCGACGAAACGCAGGCTTTCAGGCGAAAAGGTAAACATTGAACGGTTGAGGGAGATTGTTGTGGACTGGTAGAGCAATAGCGGGTCTTTATAACAACAAGGACTTTTATCGGTACGCCGTCTAGCTCGGTTATCTGCCACACAGACTTATGCTGGACATAAGCCGAACCTACACCGAAGTCAACAATAGGGACGCCCATCGACAACTGGTTGTCATGACATAATTCAAAAATGTGCCGAAAAGTAAGTATTTAGTTAGGGCATCCATGTTCAGTCTGATCAGGTCTCACCCTCGAACTACGTAAATCCTAAAATTGTTTGCAAATGACGATGGGCGTTTCAGAAGTATTATGCGAATAAGCCAATGTGATAGAAATGAAGGATTACAAATCCGCGTAGCCAGCAAGACACACTAGTTAGTAGGATAGGCCGTGTGACCTTTACTGGCCAAGCCATCTGCAGTGACTGTCTGGCGGACACATATTTGTGTAGAAAAACTGCTTTGATGCAAGGTCTACGGTGGACTTAACAAATTGTCGGTCCCTATTAACTTGCCCGGGGCTAGTCTAGCTACACAAGCACAAGTAACCCCAGTTCGGGCAGATAAGGTCCTGATTGGTGATAATGGCGGAAACCGAATTTGAGGGCCTGAAAAAATGCATACTGGCTGTAAAGGACCTTTTGATTTCGTTCACTCTTCGAGGATGTGTCACTTGGCTACTTTCAGCAGTGCAGATGACCGGTATTTAGAAGCAAGCTACTGAGAAGAGTTACATAAAACAAGTTCTGCCTAGGTCAAGGCATATATACCTGATTACATATTATAGGGTATTAATTTCAGAGTTCCGTTTTCGACGAAGACAAGCCCAAAATTGCTTTATATGCGCGCCTGAGGTCGACTAAATAAGCCGCCTTATTTGAGTGAAGAATGGGTAAAAATGCACCGATAACTTGATTAAAAAGTGAACCCACCATAATTACAGTACTAACTGCGGGTGACAGAATTGGAAAGGGCGCGAACCTCCAAAACTACCGTTAATGTGATAATTATTGTATCGCCCTTGACGTATTCCCGTGCTAAACAAGACGCGCGTAATTAAGCACAAGGAAGATGCTGTTTTGATGCGCACTTACTATCAAGTACGCCAGTAATGTTAGACCACGAGGACCGTGGGCGAACGAGCACGTTCGACGGTTTCAAGTCGCGATGGGCAACACCAGAACGCTCCAACTCTGCTACTGCCTCGAACATCTGCGCAAGGAGAGGCACCGCTTCTTCCACCGGCAAACAATAGTTGGGGTTGGAGACGACAGACAGGGAAGAACTTGGATGACGAGGGGGTGACGACCGCATGGCGGTAGTGGTGGTGATAGGCGGATGCCAGTTGTGATTGAAAATGTCATCCAGGGTCGCTTCGAACCTAGTGAAGGGGAGCGTGCGATAGCATAAGAGATATCGGGAAAAGCAGTTGAACGTAAACGGATCACCAAAAAAGAAACTAATGTGAAAGGAAAGAGGGATACTGAAATGTCAGGGAGAAAAAGAAGGTGATACAGAAAAGAGCAAATCGGACGAACCTAGAGTAGGCATCCACACATGACCTTATGGCGGTGGAAAGAATAAAAAACGACCTACTTGGGCATGACCAGGTAGCATGTAATTGGCCGGCCTCCAAAGCCCTCACGAAATTGTTCTGCTTTTTGCCACGAATGCATCGAAGACACATCGGATGCGGATGAACTGTCGAAAGGTTTTGACGCTGGCGGAGCTTTATCAAAGAATTTCTTCCACACCGGTACAATGTTTGGGTGATAAGAGGCGGGGCGGAGGCCACATTCGCGCCGTACCTGTTTATTCAGCAGATGCCAGTCAACGGGTATTGAAGAGACTTTATGGCCATTCGTGAGTAGAGAGGAACCTGTAACACCGACTTTTTCGTCTTCGGAAGTGGCAGCGTAGAAATTGTAGAGGACCTTGACAGCCAAGTCACCTAAATAATTCGTAGACAGCGAAAATAACAGTTTCTAGCGGGAGCTGTAAAGAGGCACATCCCCATATGGCTCTACCCCGAGAGTAAAAAAATGAAGACCTCCGAAATACAAAAGCATATATCCTCGGATGCTCGGCCAGTTTTTGGACCGAATACTAAGAAGCAAGAATGAGAAAATACTGAAGGACAGACTGCTTATTAAACAGAAGCGAGAGATGCGAGGAGCAATAACGCACATCGAACTCCGAGCTCCTTAGCCGCACTGTACTTTGCAGACCACACGGCACCGAAGCAGCCGTTTGAGAGGAAACTCTGTGGTTTTAGGGAAGAGAGACGCATGTGCTTGGGAAACTGAGGGCGCATTGGTTCCACTCGTTTGTAAGAGGCTTCAATTCCATTAATAACCCCACTACGGAAGGAAAAATGCAACATATAAGGAGTTCGAAAAACAAATGTCTTATTCGAAACGAAAACCGTATCGTTTTGCTTAACATTTTCATTCCAAGATATTGCCGAGTGAATCCATAATTTCCAACCACGGAGATGCAGGAAAAGTCTAGAGACCCTCTAACGCAAGGATAATGCTGTGTGGGAACCAAAAATCTCAGCTTAGCACCCCATCTTAGCAGCAGGTTTTAGGTAAATGGGATTAAGGTGTCGATACTGCGAAGTGGTGTCAGTGGCACTTTAAAAGATACCGACTGCCAACTTTGTCGATAGAATACTACTTCCTTCCAAAGTGCCGGAAGTGTAGGTTCCATAAACCGTGATCTGATAAAATAAGGATGAATAGTTAGCAAGACTAGTGCATGAAGTTGTGGATTAACAGTGAAATCTTAAGTATAAGCATGCCTATTAGGAGGGGCGAAGTCATTGCAGTAACGAACAACTGCAGCTATGTTGCTGTACGCACGAAACATTGAATTCGGCCGTTTATAAGTGCTGCTAGAGATAATCCATTTGCTCATTTTCCGTACGACAGATGAATTGGCCGACGAGGCGTGCCATGTACCGGCAGCAATGCGGCACAACAAGGGACTTGTCCGTAAAGTCGAGATTCCAGACCTTATCTAAATAATAGTAGAACATGGGCGATGCCAACCCCAAATCGAAGCTTCGCCTTTAAGAAGGCCGATCTATTGGCAAGAACAACTTTAGAGATTGTCCGGTAAAGATTGTGGAACATAATTTTTCGCGCGAGTGATTAAAAAACGCGATATGCGGACGAGTTTCAGGGTGCTCAATGATGATTGGTCGAACATTTTCGGCACAAGGGAGGCAAGGGAGATGCGACCAGACTACTAGTACATGGCGAATACAGTAGGCTTCGCCAAGAGCGTCGATGGAGCGCATTCTGTGAGGACACGATGCATGAACTGAAAAATTGTAAAAGTTAACATTTCTGGTGAGGGATCTTAGGAAGCGATACGACGCACAAAGGAAGGATATGTGGACAGATACGGAAAGTTAATGGCGGCATCCTAAATTTCCGGTGGCCCTTTCTCAGTGTCATAAAGTTGTCCGGGACAGTTCGAAAGCCCTTTCAAGAAGGCGAGCCCCAGAAAGAATGGAACTCCACATTAATCACCTCGATCCATAAAGGAAGTTCAGGACTTGATAGCGAAAATCATCGTCCTATCAGTTTAACTCGTATTCCGTGTAAAATAACGGGGCGCATCATCAAAAGAAATTCGATGTAATACCTGGAAAAATCAAAATATTGTGTGGCGCCCAACCTGGCTTTTGTGCCGGCCGTTTTTGTCTCACAAGTGTTCTTTATACGCACCCGAACTGGAAAAGGACGACAGATAACAGTTATCCAGTAGATGTCACATTTTTTAACTTCAAGAAGACCTTTGATAACGTCTCACACAGGCATTTTACGGAAGATTTGAGATGCAGGAGTTCGAAGAAGAATGTTTAGCTAGACCAAGAGTTTCCTGTCCTCCGGAGCACAGAGGACCATTGTTGGTAGCTAAGCCTCGTAATGGACAAAAGTGGAATGTGATGTCCCATATGGTTCTGTTTAGACCCACTACACTTCCTGATTTGTGTAAAGATTGCACCGGCAAACTAGACTGTGAAACTCCCATGTCTGCGGATGGCCTTAAAATATGAAGTGAAGTCATGACGCAACGAAGTTGCAATCGAACATCGACAAAATGAGAGTCTTACCAAATAGATGGCTTTGAAAGTATTATGTGTCCAATTGCATCGTCCTACACCTAAACTCCGGCCGAAATGCACCTCCCCAAACATCCCTATTATATTAGCAGGACGGCATTGGAAACTGTAGAAAGAAACAGAGATCTGGGTGCATGGATGACCACAAATCTGATGTCATCAGAACACTGTAAGACGATCTAGAAGGCGACTAATAATTTACACTGGATCAGACGTGCATTTAAAATATTTCCTCCCGAACACTTCAGACGACTTTTGGCGTTTTTGTAAGACCCAACCTGCAGCATGGAATGACGGCAGCTTCATTATGGCCGAGAAAGGATATTGACCATTTCGAACAGGTGCAGCGCAGAGCAACGAAGATGGTCGATGGTCTAAACAATTCGTACCAGGAGTGAACTTGGCTTGTGTCCTCTATTTTATGGCTATTGAACTGCAGTCTTCCCTGAACATTCCAGGTTGTCCGTGGCCAAGGTTATTCACTGAGATCAGTGGACTTTTTTAGTTATTCCCTACAAACTTATTACGCGGTCATCCCTACAACGCCAAGGGCGAACGCACACGGCTAAACCGTGGAAAATTCTCCTTCAGCTAACGAGTTGCCCGACCATGGAACTCGCTTTCAAGTGAGATGATGACTGCCAACCCAATTTATATGTTTAAAAAACTTTCTCATGTAATTTTTTACGTATACAACTTTTGCATCATGGCTACTCACAGTCAGCTTCGTAAAAAATTTTGGCATGCTAAATTTTTCCTTACTGGCTTATAGTGAACTGATGCGCTTCCTTATTATTAACGTTGTATCGTGAACCGATCACATTCTAAATGTTTGCAACCTTATTTTGCGTGCGAATATGCTAAACCATTGTTCATAAATTGGGTCATCAAGGACTCTGTCCCAAACCCTTCAAAAACATACATACATGTAATAAATCAGGGAGGTGTCGGCCTAAAGCCGGGAGCCCCGTCTTCCATAGTCAGGAGTCATCCTGAACGGCATGGCCCAGTTTTCAAATCCAGTAAGAAATTTAGATCAGAACCAGTTTGTGAAAGAAGGAAAGTTGCTAAAAGCATGACTAATCATGATCGATTGTAACAAAACCCTCTTCTACCGAACCAGTATCTTTTCCCTGGGAGGTTCAGCGAAGAACGCAACTGCGAACATGAAAAGTCTAACGACCAGGGGTATTTCGCAGGCTAAAATCCGTAAATCTGCTAAGCAGAGATTTACGGAGATTTTAAGAAAAATGCATGGTTCAAGTCGCCGAAGGAAGTCGGAAGAACGATTAATGGGGAAAAACAGGACAGAGATCGATTGTCGATGCAAATGTGCTGTAGAATCCGACTCCCAGACTGACAAGATTTGAGCTCCCTATACGGTATACAATCGCAATAATCTTCCTCGGCGTCTCCCATTGCTATACTACCTCCTTGGCACCGGTCCTGAGCAGGAAATTCGTTGTCATCCATTCTGGTAAGCAGTGAGTCAGGCACATCGTAAGATGGCATAATCGTATTAACGTTTGATAGTCTTAAAATGCCTAGGCCTCAACAGAACAGTCAACGCGCGCAGCACGATTTTGAAAAGATTCGTGTAATTCATACTTTCGAATTCGATTTCTCCACTTCTTGCATAGTTTTCCAGTATAATTTTTGGCAAAATTTCTTATTTTTGGTCATAAGTCATCTAAGCTTCCCGTCATTTTTGTATATTTATCATAAAGCGGAAATAAAGTATCGTAATTTTTCACCCAACATATTCTGCTGGCACCAGCCCCGCTTGGCACCCTCAGATATGGTGGCATGCAACCACCAGCACCCACTAGCCTATTCACCCCAAAAAATTTGTGCAGGGGGACGCCTACTCGTCGTCAATTTTGGCACCCTTTTACAATACCGATTTTTGCTTACACAGCGCCTCCCCGCGAAAGAGCACTGTATTGCTTTTAAATGCAGCACATCGTAAACTCAAAGGACGTCTTATTCCAGGTGGCCCGCCCTTCAAACTGTAATAGTTTAAAGGCGTCCTGCGCAGTTCCCACAACTTTGATTGGCGCAGTGGACACTAATGTATATTAAAGCCACATTTAATGAAGGTCAACTTCATCTAAACTAAAATTCACATAGAGGTCTAGCATATCCTAAAATATTGCCTGTTTTGCACTCAAACATTTATTTTTGCGATGAAATATGTGCCAGGGAAGGTCTTTACATTTATTACCGGTTTTCAGCTTCTCAGAAAACACGTGGTGTCTGAATACTTTCTATGCTCTGAATTGCGGGGACTGTAGCCACGCCTAGCCACCCTGCCGGCTACGCCTATGAGTGTCCATGTGCTAGCAGGGTAGCCTCAATCCGTTTAAGTTTTACGGGTGTATATGAGAGATTTTCCTCGTAAAATTTTTGAAAAACACTGTACTTTAACGAAAAGTCTTCTTCACTGACTGCATTTTTGCTGAGTTATTACTTGTAAGAAAACCACACTGTCCTCTACCTTATTAATATGTAAAAATTGCATAGTGACAATTCTTGGCAAACTATTTTCGTTGATAGAAGTGAACTTCATTTTCTCCCATTCGGAGCGCTTAGCTCAATATCTTAGAGGAAATAAGCTTTATATTAGTCGGGTAAAACTCCAATATAACGCAGAGTTTCCTTCTCAGTAGATAGCATAGAACTATTCCAGAATTGTACTCATCTGCCATTTGCCTCTGAAGCAGATTCTCCACCGGGCGTCAACCGAATGTTCCCTATGTATGCGGTGGCCCTAATTCCATCTAGCTCTTCACCTGAACACATTATCACTGATTCACTTGTAAACTGCCCTTTTGAAACATCTCCAGACAGCGATAATTCCTCAAGTGTAGCTCACAATTTTATCAGGACGGTTGATCTCAACAGTAAAGATGGACTAATCCTAGGAGCACAATCGACCTCCAGGACTCAGAATAATGAATTAGATAATAAACCTGGTTGGAATCCCTCCAGTCTCTGTGCATGTGGTATTGTAAAGGGATTCAAAACGGACATCGTCAGTGCAGAATTCATACATCGGACGAGACTATTCGAGTCAAAAGAGCGAACCGAAAAGAACCCAAACGCGATCGGTCACAGTCCGCATCGAGCTCAACCGAGGAGGGGGCAAGGGAGATACAACCAAACTACTGGTAGATGGCGAATACAGAGGGTTCCGCGGTGAGCGTCGACAGACCACTTGAGGACGAAATGAGGGAGATGACATCAAGAACCGCGAAAATCGTTGCTATGGGGGAGAAGTGATAGCAGTGGACTTAGTAGCCAATTCAAAACAGAGGGCTGTGAAGATACAAGTGGGGATTTCCACTTGGCCTACCACTAACTCCCAGGAGGCCCCTTCTCGAAGTCAAGAAAATGCGTGTTCGGGAATGAGACGTTTAGAAGTGCCTTTATACTTTCCGGTGTGAGATGTCTGCGTAATTTTGATTTGAGTGCCGATAACTTCGGCGATGAGCTAAGTTCTGGCGGAAGATTATCCCAAAGGAAGGTATATTTGGATGCGAAAACGAGGGGGCGTGTAGATGTAGTGCAAAGAGGCGGCAAAATCACCATGGAGGAGTTGCACGTGGCACAAGACCGATCTCTCGGAGATAGCATGTCAAAAAGCAGAAGATTGGGGCTAGAGTTAATGCGAAAAAGGAAGCAAAGGCCAGCTTCGAATTTTTTAAGCCACAAATCTTTATGTCCGCCAGGTGACATCTCTGAGTATAAGAAGTACCGGATGTGACTTGAGAAAACAGTTTTCAGGTGAAAACCCTCTGAACATTTTCGATTTTATTACGGTCACACGCGTTCCTTAAACCAAAGAAAGGACAGCAGTATTCGAGGACTGGAGGAACAAGCATTTGATAATGTCTTAGCTTCATTTCCGGAAGGAAAATATATGCGATATGAACCTACCTATCTGTGCGGCTGTGGTAGAGATTATATCTGCATGAGGTGATAAAGCAAGTTTATTTGCATAACTTAGACTTGAGTCCTTTATGGTGGAGCATTCTGAAAGTGGGTTATTCTTGAAAATTATGGGACCAGGAAGTTTGGCAGGACCAAAAGATATGAAACTACACTTGGACGATGAAATCTCCATCTTCCATGTTGAACGCCATTACCATAATTGTAGTAAGTCAGTATCAATTTTTTCAACACAAACATTTGTGATGTCCTCGACAAAAATAAAATTTTGCGGGTTTCCGAGTTCAATCGAAATATCATTGATGTAAAGAAGGAAGAGTAGCGGACCCAGAACCGTGCCTTGAAGTACGCCACTTGTGATCGACTGAGGTATCGAGTAGCTATTACCGACCATGACTTTCTGATATCGGCTGGATAGATAGGACCCGATGAAATTGAGTAGAGGCGGCCGAATGCCGAGAGCTTTCAGTTTTACCAAAAGACTTCTACTGGGCAGCTTGTCGAAGGCTATGATAAGATCAAAGCAGATAGCTACCACTGACTGCTGCTCCTTACGAAGAGAAATGATTAAATGAAGAAATGCCAAGTGGCAAGTTTTGCAGGATCGTTCAAGTAAAAATCCGTGCTGACTAGAGCTCGGAAGCCGATCAGTTAGACGGAAGTCAAGAATTTCATTGAAAATAATCCTCTCAAGATGTTTTGCTAGAGACGGTGTTTCGTGAACGACCCGATAGTTAGTAACATCGGACCGAGGTCCATACTTGAAGACAGAAGTGATAATTGGCGTCTTCCATGTTTCAGGAAAGAGTTCTTTTGAAATATAAACCAAGAATAAATGACTAAGCAATATGGGAAGGTCGGATGCCTGTTTAATGATCGGATTTGGAATCCCGTCCCTTCCCGATTAATGTGAGTTTTTCAAACGACTTGTGTGTTTCTTAATAAGATCTGAGGAGACATCGATTGTACTCAGTGTCCTATTTGAAAGTGAACGAAAGAGAGGGACTGGTTCGGACTGAGTATTAAGGTATTTTGCAAAGAAAACACTAAACAACTCCGCCTTGTCAGTGTCATCGATGAGGATGATTTTCTTGTCGTTTAGCAGGGGTGAAAGTTCGTGACCACGCTTACAGGAGGACCGATGATGGAAGATGTTAGCGACGGATTTGCCAGGGTTTGGATCACTGAGAGCAAGTGATTATCTTTGTCTGTCGCGCGCTTGGCGCATCCTTGAGGCCATTTCAAAATCCTGTGATTCTAAGATGAACGGATAAGGAACTAGTGAATAGGCCACGCAGTTGCCGTCTCCACTTTGTAGCCTGTTGTGAAGGAAGTAAGGAACAAGGGATTCTGAAGAATTAGACTTGAGAGATCTACGCGGCACAAACTCCAGGATGGCTTTGGAAACATTGGACATGACATCACGAAGAATGGTTGCATTTGTAGAGGAGAGAAAGCTACACCAATCGAATGATCAAATAGAGATATTTATTAAGTTGTTAGCTACGTCATCGCAATTTAGGTAAGTCCGAACCGTGCTGGTCTTTTTTGAAAAAAAAGCAGTAAGCAACAATGAATTAGTACGTGGTCACAATTAAGGAGATCCTTTTTAAAATTAACGAAAGGAGGAGCAATATAATTGGTAAAGATAAGATCTAAAATATGATTATCTCTTGTTGGAGAGCGCACAAATTGGGACCAGTTTGAAAAATTGACAATATATTGGAAGGGTTAGAATCCAGGTCGACAGATATTGGAAGCCCAGTCTAATTCATGAAGGTTAAAATCCCAAGTGATTATTTTAACATCGAAAGCACCTTCCAAAATTCATTTAAGGATTTCAGAGATTTGTGAATCATCACTGGCTGAAGAGTTTGAGGGGTAGTAGACACAGCCAATAATTGCCTTTATTTGCGGCGAGAGAATAACAGACGCAAAGCAGAAGTTTCTCGTGAATGAGGAGGCATCCAGGTAACAGCGAGAGTGCTTTATGTAGGAGCTAAGATAAAGAAGACAATCGCCACCGCGCCAAGTCGTCCGGACTTGACAGTAAAAATTGAAGTCATCTACAAGAAAGGCGGAGTCAGGAACTTAAGAATGGGTCCAAGATTCTGTTATGCATATAATATCAAGCGTCCCTTCGAGTGCGATAGGTCCGATTTGGGCCATCTTGTTCATAACAGACCTGGCATTCAATAATATAATATCCAATGCGTTTCGAACAGCAAGGAGATTGCCGACGGTATTCAGAAGAAAAAATTTGGAGGCGAATATTTAAGCTGTGAACAAATTATGCTTTGTGAATAATTACCAGACAGACTAGAGATATTGATGTACGGGGAGTCAGCAAGATAAGGCTGGGCAGGAGCCCTAAAGGATCTGGGAATAGAGTTATAGAGAATCGGAATGCTAGGCGAGTTAGAACAGGGATAGGCTTGATGGTAGTTACGTTGTGGAGACAGGGGAGGGGGGAGCCTAGAAGGAAGGCAGAGGCTGGTGGAGGAGAGTAGGCAAATATAAAAATAAAAGGGTGGGAGATCAGGTGTAGGTTGAGTTCAGTTCAGTTGAGTTTATTGAGGAAATAGGCGTAAGCCTTTTACTTCCGACAGTTAAACCCTGTGCAGTTGGGAGTCTACTATTTAAATTAATAAAAACGTGTGTACTGAGATTCGCTCGGTAGCGTAAACGGATTGGGACTGATCCAACAGGGCACATTTTCATTGTTTATCCGTCTAAAGCTTAGTTTCGGAAAATGCTCCTAAGGGAGTATTGGTGGTGGCGTCGGACAGCCAGCCAGTCTCCTTCCTGGTTCTGTTGGTTGATCGATTACATTTTCGTCTTTTTCGTAGTCTGACGTCAACTGGCAGACATATCTACAAAGAGATGTTAACGGTATGGGAACACACACAATTTCTCAGGCCTCTACAAAATTCAGTTGGCTTCGAGGCCGAGAGGTCGCCTGTTAATTCGGTCTTCTTAATCAGCTGTTCAGTTCAGTTCAGTTGAGTTTATTGAGGGAAATAGGCGTAAGCCTTTGAGTACCCTATTTGCAACGTTAAAAATGTGTGGTATACAGACAAATGTTCTAGGCTGAAATAGTTCAAACACGTCCACAATGATAGGACAAAATGAGAAGGAGTTACAGGGAGTGAGCTCTACTTCTCATCGCTCTTAGTCATTTCGGAACATAAATATGTCCAAATTCTTTTTTAAGATGGTGACATCACAACATCTGCGGGAAGGGCATTCCATGGTTTGACCACTCGAACAGAGAAGGAGAACTTCCGCACATCCAGCCTTGCCTGCTGAGTGCGCAGTTTTAACGGGTGACCTCGGAGGTTGTTTGTGGTAGCAAATCCAAAAAAGTCCTCGAAGGCCAGACTGAAATCCAACCCCTTTACAATGCGGAAGGCCTACAAGAGATCCCCGCGAAGCTGCCTGTAACTCAAGGGAAAGAGGTTGAGATTTACTAGGCGGGTTGCATAAGGAAAGGAGCTTTGACCCCTAACCATCTTTTTGGCTCTCCATTGAACTCTTTCGAGGCAGTTTTGATCCTCGACCGCCCACGGCCTACAGGCTTGTATGCCGTACTCTAAATGCGGCCGGACGAATGTTCCGAATGTCTTTGAGAAAGCATCTTCGTCAAAGTCCATGAACGCACGCTTGATGGCGTACAATACGGACATTGCGTATTTTGCGACCCTCTAACAATTGGCGGATGGCTTTAGGGAAATCGTCGTCAGCACACCGAGGTCCTTTTGGGCTTCCACTTCTTGTAGGGCTGCGCCGCCCAGAAGGTAGTCTCTTGTACTGGCCGATCTGACTGTGTTGCCCAGGCGACGTATGTTACATTTGGCAACGTTGAACCGCAGGAGCCAACGGTTTGACCACTCCTCCAACCGATTCAGGTTCATCTGCAGTCTGTTTCGTCGGCAGGACCCCGAATTACACTCCATATCTTCATGCCATCGGCAACCATTTCTACTTCGCAGTTCAAAGCTCTTGCGGCATCGTCCACGTAGATAAGGAACAAAATGGGTCCCAGCACTGAACCCTGGGGGACACCACTCTCGACCATAGCAGGATCTGATTTTCCCCGACCGATGCACACGACCTGGTGTCGACCCAAAAGGAAGATTTTGATCCACTTACGGAAGTTGCCACCGATCCCTATTTCTTTAGTTTTTGTAAGAGCCTCTGGTGTGGCATAGTTTCGAACGCCTTCTGGAAGTCGATGAAGGCTATGTAGACCGCGTGCCTGTCGTCGAGAGCACGGGTCCAGCTCTGGAGAGATTGCAGCATGTTTGCCCTGCAGGATCTTCCTTTCCGGAACCATAGTGATATTTAGATAGCAGGTCGTGAACTTCCAGGAATTGCATCAGTTCACTTTTTATGATCCTTTCCCTAACTTTCCAGAGAATGCATGCCAAGCTTATGGGCCTGTAATTTGTCGTCGCTGCCCTGCTACCTCCCTTGTAAAGCGGAGTAATATGCGCCAGCTTCCAATCGATAGGAAGTGTTCCAGTATCAAATGACATTTGAAAGAGCATCGACAAAGGCACAGAAAGCTCACTGGCAAGCTCCTTGAGAAGCTTGGGTGGAATCTCGTCTGGTCCTGGCGACTTCGATTCGTTCAATGCCTCTAATTCTCTTCGGACAATGCGTTCTGAGAAGAGTATATCATTGACGCTCGGAGTCGGCAGTTCTTCTGTGGAGGGAGGAAGGAACCTTGCCTCGTTTGCGTAGACTGATTGGAAGAACTGTAAAAAATGCGCAGCTTTATCCCTGCTATCAGCAATCTCAACGCCATCAGTAGTCCTGATTAACGGCCCTATCCAATGTCAGGCCGTCTTTTAACACTCGAACAGCCTACACTTTTGTAATCGCTGGAGGCTTCAAGTTACTCGGAAGGAGTTGATCGCGCTGCCGGGGGGTTTTCGGCCACATTACGCAATTTCCGCTGTAGAACCAGGTCTTCGCCACCGGCGCCACGGTATATTCGTTAGCAAACAGAAGAAGGTCAAGGTCAATCTGTTGGTTTTAAATTTGATGATAAGTGGCCGACATTATTCTAAGGGGTTTTTCTAGGAGGCCTGAAGATTTTAGTCCAGGTTTTTGGTTAAAATTTCCCTAAATACAGGTCTATTCGCTCGGAACTACCAGTTATCTTTTCCTTTTCGAATTCTACTAGTCTGCGCCTGTTGACTACCAGTCGCACTCTGAAATTCGCATTTTGAGAATTCGATTTCTCTCTAACTGTGTAATTTTTCACACCGTTAACCTCTAGCTGAAATTCAGTCACTTGTTTGCAACTTGCCTCGAGACAAGATGAGAGTAAAAGTCACAGGTCGGCGAAAGCTCACGGCCTATTTGCCTAAGCATGACTCAACTAAATCTAAGTCAGAAGGCCTAATTACATCTCATTCAGAAGGTTTACCTAAATCTAAATCCGAAGGTATTACTAGTCAGTCGTCACCGGTTGTAATCGATAGGCAGCTTAATCTGTCTGCACTTTACAGCTGCAATGATTTTGTGTTAAAGTTTTGCACTCGGCTCTCAGTTCTTGGGAAATTATTGGACGGAAGCATCTCCGATGTTCTCTCACAAGAATGTAGACGTCTTGACTCACTTGTTCACCTGATCCCCAGTGAACCTAGTGATGGACGAAAGCGTGCTTACAACTTCTTGTTGGAGAATGTTCCTCGATCTGCTCGGCCAGTTGATTTTGCGGCTACTTTCCTGTATTCGTGTGATTTCAGCTACAAAATGGTTGATGCAAAATGCTTGTCCTCCCGTAGCAAAAATTCGCCCGTCTTAGATAAGTTGTTTTCACCACTCCAGGTCGACTCAATCTTTGCCTATCCAGATCCTGTCTCTGCGTAACTGGGAAATGCAAAATTTTTCCTTTGTGACGACAATACCCCCATGGAACGTGGAATCGGGTCCCTCTTCTCACGTAAACCCATAGCTTCTCAGTCAAATGCTCACAACCCGGTCATCATGCAAGTGGCCGTGAGGATTTAGCTGATCATACTCCTGAGACATCTGACTCCCTCCTTCCNGTAGGCCTTCCGCATTGTAAAGGGGTTGGATTTCAGTCTGGCCTTCGAGGACTTTTTTGGATTTGCTACCACAAACAACCTCCGAGGTCACCCGTTAAAACTGCGCACTCAGCAGGCAAGGCTGGATGTGCGGAAGTTCTCCTTCTCTGTTCGAGTGGTCAAACCATGGAATGCCCTTCCCGCAGATGTTGTGATGTCACCATCTTAAAAAAGAATTTGGACATATTTATGTTCCGAAATGACTAAGAGCGATGAGAAGTAGAGCTCACTCCCTGTAACTCCTTCTCATTTTGTCCTATCATTGTGGACGTGTTTGAACTATTTCAGCCTAGAACATTTGTCTGTATACCACACATTTTTAACGTTGCAAATAGGGTACTCAAAGGCTTACGCCTATTTCCCTCAATAAACTCAACTGAACTGAACTGAACAGCTGGTTAAGAAGACCGAATTAACAGGCGACCTCTCGGCCTCGAAGCCAACTGAATTTTGTAGAGGCCTGAGAAATTGTGTGTGTTCCCATACCGTTAGCATCTCTTTGTAGATATGTCTGCCAGTTGACGTCAGACTACGAAAAAGACGAAAATGTAATCGATCAACCAACAGAACCAGGAAGGAGACTGGGTGGCTGTCCGACGCCACCACCAATACTCCCTTAGGAGCATTTTCCGAAACTAAGCTTTAGACGGATAAACAATGAAAATGTGCCCTGTTGGATCAGTCCCAATCCGTTTACGCTACCGAGCGAATCTCAGTACACACGTTTTTATTAATTTAAATAGTAGACTCCCAACTGCACAGGGTTTAACTGTCGGAAGTNAATGCTCTGTTGTGGAGGCTAGTACGCGGTGGAACTCCTAGGGTAGAGCTACTAGCCACAGTTTGGGGCTTCGAAGTACCACATTAAAGTCTGATACGACAATGACTGCGGGGAGGGGAAAATTGGTATCGTAAAGGGGGGCGGGGCAAAAATGACGAAAATGTGGCGTTCCCTGCACATTTTTTCCGCGAGGGGACAAAAGGGGGCAAAACCGGATAAATGCCCAGCCACAGCCCCTCAGTACATCTGTAGCCCCGTCACAGCTCTGCTATAGCTCCCTCATAAGATGAGGCTGAGAACTGGCGAGGCGGGGCTGGTTCTGGCAGTGACATATTTTCAAAAACCACGAATATGGGATGCAGAAGTGAGCGGAGGTTAACTTGAGAGCAAAATGTAAATTGTGCGTCTAATTATGGAATCTTCGTCCTGACTGTTAACAGTGTATGAGTGATTTGGGCCACACAGAATGTGGCAAAGTGCACACTGCTTTAAACCTTTTGCTTGAAATTGGTTTATGACAATAAATGGGGAAAATGACCTGTTCTGGTCAAGAACGCTCTCCAAGTCCCCCAGGAAGTACAAGCCACAGTCCACCAAAACTAAACTAACCAGTCTAGTTTGAAATACTTCGAATCTGTCATAGGCTGTTTTATCGCACTACTGAAAATGGACTCAGTTTACTATGAAACAACCCTGCTAACACATGACACAGTTGTAAGGGTTGAATTAAACTGGAATGAACAAGACCACGGCTCAGTCCGAGGGGTCGTTCATCTTTTTTCAGCACAACAGGTTGATACTAATGTACTTTTTCGCGGTATGGGTAACGTAGGCCGCCATGTAGCAACAATGGCACAAGTAAACTGCTTCCCGAAATGTGATTTTGGAGGACTGAGGCGGACTGAGCCACTGTTGAAATTCAAGCCACCGGCCCCATCTACCCCTGTCAATACGGCGGGGCCAACGGCTCGGTTTAAAAAGATGATCAAGTCATCCCAGTCCAACGAAAACAGTTTTTTTCTACAGGCTGATCCATGTAAGGGACGTACTCACGCTTCCTCTGCTGTAAAACTTGCAATGATATTTATCGTTTGTAAAAGAAGAAGACAAACGACTCCGCGGACTGGGTCATTGTGCCGTCAATCCCAGTCTGGCCCTGTCGTTAGGATGAGGACATGGACTAACAGGACTCTCCCACAAATCAACCATCGAACATTTAAAAACAATTTACCAGACAATGGGATCTTGATAAACCCAATCCTTTTGTAGCGTAGTATTTAACTCTCTGTATTATATTGTTATGCTCTCAAGCACTAGTCATAATGTGAAGATTTCAGTTGTGGCCATAGAAAAAATGCAGCTTAAGGCCCAGGATATCAACCGTTTGAATTCTAGTGCCCTCAGGATAGAGAGTAGATTTATTATATTCACAATATCATGAATACGTTAATGGAAGCGAAACGAAATTGCATATACTAAATGGAATTCACAGCAAGAGATATCTGTTGCTCGTCAGACAGCGTTATGAATCTTTTTGTCTATCTAGCTAAAAGCCTTACGTTCTCGTAAGATTAATCATACAGTTTTCTGTTATCTGCTTTTCCATATTGGCCTATTAGGCGGGACATAGGGCACAATTAGCAAAGAAAAGTTATGTTAATTTCATTTTCATACTTTTAGTCGTACTTCGTCATTCATTGAAAATGTTTCCAAAATTCAGAACAGAGCTTTTCTGCCAGCGTCAGCAGCATGTTTCATGCATACAGAGTGCATCTATATTGCCGACCAGTTCTCGTACTTCTGCCAAGACATGGGTTGATAATATTCGACATTATTCCGCTGCCTAAAAACATTTTCGTTCGATGGCAGGATCTCGTTTCCCTTGAATGCGATCGGTAATTCTTTCCCTCATTCCTCTTAGAAGCTCCAAACAACGAAAAGGACTACTAATCTGAGATAGTTTTATAGGTCGCGTAACGAAACAATAGAATAAATGGATGTCATGTGGGATATTAATGAAGTTTACTGCGTGCTTCGCAGAGCTGTTGCCTGCTCACCTCAGAACAACCACCAAGTACGCATCTGCGGATGCTTGCTTATGTGCGTGCATGGGCTTGATTTCTCTACGAAAATGTCTGTTCATTGACCAGGCTGTCGTTCTTGCTGACTAGCTGTATTGTCTGGATGGTAAAAGCTACCTCCCTACTGATTCATTCGGCGGCGTTATGATGATCTATCTGACGAAGATTATCAGCCTGGTCGGTCGACAGACACTCTCTAAAAGGATTAAAGCGTATGCATACATCAAATTTTGTCAATTTTAGCGAAAACGATACCTGTTTATCGAAACTAAGAATAATGACCAAATTTCTTAAGCTATTGCTATGCTATTAAGTGAATAACAATGCTCGTTAAGTTCAAATAATGCACCATCCTCGGCTAAAAATAAAGACATAAATTTAAGATATGGTTTCATGATAACACTACTTATCTTGTAAGAGACTCATTATGGTTTAATTGTTCCACACTCATTTGTATTATTTCCGAGGATGAGTTTATTTACTCAGAACCATTGGCCTCGAAATAGGTAAATCATATAAATTAACCTTACCGGATAGTATATCGTCTTCATCGATAGTCATGCGAAGTCCTGATTTAAGAAACACATGGGCGGATTTTGGAGGATAAACACGCAAACAGCCTTAAAAGGGGTGGAGCCCAGCTGCATTTACTGAGTGAGACAAACAACGTCTTTTTCAAAGATTTAATAATGTCTGAGGGGCGGTGCTATTTGGGACATTTGAAACAACATTTCCCCGGTATGAAGTTGAAACAGGCATACACAGCAGAATTTATTGGAACCAACAAAATTCGCAACGACTTATCAACTGCAACCTGTCGTTGCATAACAGAGATAACGAATGAGAAAGATACTGAGATTTAAATTTCCACAAAAAATCGATGCAAAACAGCAAGGTCGCCGCTTACTGAACTCAGACTAATAAATGAACATGACAACTTGAAAACGCAATTTAGGAAAGAAAAGTAAGGAATCCAACACTCAGCGGGGGTGTCTAAATCAAAGGACGGAGACTTACCAAGGCAAGCTTAGGCTGACCGCGTGATTCAGCTGTTTGCATAGGTCGAATTTTTCCTACCGTATGTAGGCCGCCTCCAAGTAGCGCAATTTCCGAGTTGTTCTTGCCTGAACAAATACTCGGAAGGATGTTTTGGGGTCAACGGAATGACCGTTATCTAGAGAGTGCTTCGTGATTGAAGAACGAGGAATTTCATTTTCCTGCTTTAAAAGTCATTTAGGCAGGTGCTCAGCTGACCTGACAATTGCCTTTGTACTCGTCCAATGTGTTCGCATCCACAAGTGCATGTGAATACATAAATACAATTTGAGGTGGCGTGCAATGGCTTGCCCGGGTAAATCGCAGTCCTTTGATTTTGACACCCCCTCTGCGTGATAACTTCTCTATTTTTCTTTCCTTCATCACGTTTTTGAGTTACCATTTTCATGAATTAGTCTGTGTGCAGTAGACGATAACCTTGCTGTTTTGTATTGGTTGTTTCCGTGAAAAATTCAAATTGCTGTATCTTTCTCATTCGTATCTGTGTTTTGCAGCGACAGACTCCGATTAATAAGCCATCGCGAAATTAGTTAATTCTAATAAATACTCTGTGTATGCCGGTCTCAAAATCATCTTTTCCATTTGATTTTTTAACTCAAGAATGACTTCGAAATTTTAAACCCTCTTTCTGATATTCCTGGAGTAAACACTCGAAAGGATTGTGGCATTTACGTTTCATATTTCGTGGAAAATGCACGATGGTCATTACTTACTCTGCATGACGGACTCATGTAACGTCTTT
>CACRXP010000157.1:0-15996 GCA_902702965.1 Spirometra erinaceieuropaei
AAGGCTGAAGAGGGGCATTCTAGTGGGACCTGTTGGCACTACATTCCTCATAGAAGCCCACCACACCTGCTCCACGGGATAGATCTTTACAGAAAACAGTGGGTAAAATGGACGCTTTCTATTTGTTGTCGCCCAGTCAGTTCAGTACAATTCAACATACGTCTTCGACAAATATCCCGGATGCTTTCGTGCACACTGGGATTTACTTTAAATCCAACCGCTGCACACCAACCGCGTCCCATGCATAAACAGTTCGCTCGGTAAAAAAAACAAACTGAAACCAGGCTGTCCTACCCTCCTCTTCCATCTTTAACCGATCACAACCCACGGAATGAGTACCAGTGGAACGACCTGGATAAGCATAATGGATGCTGTGCCGCCGGTGCAAAAAAGGGAACACGATCTTCCTCGGTTATATGTTTTCGTGTTAGGAATCACTGATGTTAGTTCACTCAGCCTTACAGCCGATCCGTGTCAGCAGTATACGGTCTACGGTGTGATGTGTCAGCTCTGTTTCGGATGGGGGCTAGGATGACAATGAAACCGGAGCATCGAGTCTTGTGCAGAGCAGACTGGACCACAATGAGGATGAATTTGGGGGAGAAATACTCACGAAATTTGTGAATTAGGAGTAAAGTGATTTGTGGATTTCTGATCTGAAGACGAATGCCTTCTCCCAATCAGGTCACTTTGACTGATTGCAGTTCACGCGAGGACAGTCGGCCCGTGAAAGCAAGCCAAACCTTTCAGCGACCGGTGCCCAAGTACCGGCCTTCGGGGAAATCAACAGCCAGAGCTTACTCCTCCAATGGACCACTCAGTGAACCCAGTTTGGTGTTTAATTTTTTCTGACGACGCACAGTGCACATTGTTGTCGGATGGTAGCGAGGCACCTGTGACCTCTGGAGGACGCAATTACGCTGACGGCGTCCTCAAGGGGATGAGTGACCTTGTGACCGCGCAGACTTGGAGACGCTCCCAACAGCAATATCTGAGATAATTTTCTACGCGCAGTGAACTCCGACGTTGCCTGACAAAGTGCTATTTAAGCAGTGCCCGTCGCCGTCTTCCACCCTATTGTTCGCCGTCTTCCTCGTCGCCCTCCTTCTACGCTATGTCCAAACGCGAATCCGTCACTATTCCCATCAAGCTGTTAGCTCACCTGCTCAGAAGAACTGTTGGCGCCTCCGAAAAAGTAGTGATTCAACTGACAATACACAGACGACCAAGGTCTATGATCGGAAAGTTCAGTGGCAAAGATTAGGGGTCGGGAATGGAGGGCCTGATCGAGTACTCGACTAATGGGGACCAGTTTCGGTTGGATACCAGTGTCGCAACACTCCGTTACTGATGCTAGTATTATTGCAGTTAGTTACCCATATTGTAAGCGTTGGTAGAGTAGCATTGGCAGCCGTGGTGGCGGTGGTAGTAGTACTTATAGTAGGATTATTAGTAGTATTCGCCGTATCAGTGGTGGTAGACGGGGGATAAAGTTTTCTTCAGTGTTGCGACACTGTATTCCCGCCAGTGGTAGTAGTATTAGTAGTAACAGCGGTAGTAGTGGCAGTAGTAGCAGTAGTAGTGGTGATGGGAGTAGTAGTAGTAGTAGTAGTCCGCCCGTAAGACAGGCTGGTGGGGGAATAGACAATTCTAAGTGTTGCGACACTGTATTCCCGCCCCAGTTTCCAAGTAGTATCTACAAGGCCCATTGAGTGAACGCCCCAACGCCGATTACAAAGGTCAGCTGTCAGTTTTGTCAGTCTTCCGGCATACGCGAAAAAAAACCATATAAAAGATAACATTAAAAACAGTCCAGATGAAGAGGGCAGCGTTCACTGTTTACCGATTCTGCAGATAAGAAGAAGTTTAAGAAAGCGGAAAACCGGACAACGCATGGTAGGCTCTGAGAGACAAACCTTAAAGGCTTCCCACATATCAGCATCAGGATAATTGGATGTCTTCTCCGAGTACCGAGACATCATGCGAAGGAACTCGTCGTACTCTACCGTTCCATTGCCTACAAAAGGGGGGACAGCGAAATAAGGAACGTGAGGGTGAAGTAATAGGGTCTTAGCAGGGCACAATTCCGACCAGAATATGCAACTAGGCCAGAACAGGGAGTACCACTCCAAGGCTGGGAGAAAACTGATCCCCCTCGGTCGACAGAAAGTGGACTCATCACCGGGGGGGAATACAGTCTGGATCGCTGCATCGTGAATGAATTCTGCACACACCAATTTAAATGTTAGGGCTTTCTGGCTCAGAGGCGCGATGTGCAGGCAGCAAGCAAGCAAGCATTTATCCTTTCAGCTTTTTCGCCTTTGCCAATTCACTTACCTTATACCGTCTCTCAGTCGCCATTACGTAACCACCCGTGAGAGCACCCATGCAAACCCGTGTGAACACTCCACAAGCATACTAGATCGACAAGAAATTATGTCAGATATCAAGGCTCGTAGAAGAGGGAGAATGGCTGTCATAGGTCGTAATGGGAGAGTTAAATGGGTACCGATCGACAGGGTCATTTTTTCTCTCAGAATCGCATTTGCGTGGAGATGTGCACATCCGGGAATGACAAATCACAACATCGGAGGGAATGCCTTGCGACTTATAGCCGGGCCCAGGCGCATCTCTGTTCCAATCGACAGTGCCGTGGTAACCTCCCGGAGCAGAACTTCCGTAGGCCACAGGAACGTTTAATTCGGCCCAACCTTGCCTGTATGAGTCCTGCGTCTTATTTATTAGATTTCATTGTTGGGGAGATTTGTCTGGTTTCTCGTCAATCAAGCTGCTAGCCACAGGATACCTTAACGTTTGGACCCGAATGCTACAACAACCCGAGAATTGCAAGCTGGATAGCAGGACGGACGAGGTATAACCAGATTTAGGTAGAATGGTATTACCGAAAAAGGCGAGGGAGACTGTAATGGCTATTTATGGAGTATTAGCCGTCGGTAATACCATTCTGCCTATATCATGCAGAATGTATTACAGATGGCCTTTCGCTATAGTTCACGGAAACGGACATATCTAGAATGGCATTACCGATAGAGACAAGGGAGACTGGAATGACCATTTCTGGCTTATTAGCCGTCGTCAGCCAGTCATGCCAACCCCGAGGTGTGGGACACCGGAGGTTCGTTGTGGCGACCTGTTAGTTAGAAGTGCAACGTCCCTAGCCACTGGGCCACGGGCCCGTTTTCTTGTCGTTTGCGAGCGGGAATATAGAATGGTAGAGGGGGCGCTCACCGATCGTTTATACGGAACTCACTCGTCCCGTTGTGACACTACGAATCCCAGGTGTTCCACGCATCTGGGTGACGAGCCCGTGACTCAGTGGTCAGACGCATTGGACTAACAGGAGTCGAGTTCGAGCCCCAGGTATTTCGCACTTCGGGCTTGAGTAGGACTGGCTGACGACGGCTAATAAGCCAGAAATGACCATTCAAGTCTCCCTTGTCTTTCTGCCTATATCATGCGCTGCTGTGCGGCTGCTAGTTTGGCTCAAGAGAGAGCCCGTAAGGCACAAAGGGACGAGTGAGTGCCATAGAAACGATCGGTGAGCGCTCCTCTACGTAACCCAGATCTCTTTGTTCAATGGATAATAGTAACTAAATCCACATTTAGACCGTCAGGAGGCCCCAGCAGGTAGTCACAGCGCCAGCTACCTTACTGATCCAAAAGGCAAAAGTTTCGCTTGCTTTGGAAATCAATTCCAATCTGAATGTCTCAGGTCCTATGACACCCGGTGGTTGTTTTGCCTGCTCCAACGTTTAATTATGTGACGAATGGCTGACCTAGGAGTTTCGGCCATCGAAAGGGCAGCGAGCTCCGTGGTGACATAATAGTAGGACTTGTCCTACACCACGAATGAGGCAGAAGTAACAGGGCAGTCGAGTGATAATTGCTCCTTCAGGCACACAACTCAAGCAGACCATGACGTGGCAACGCGATCGGAGGGGCACAAGCCCGTAATTACGCAGCGCCATCAGTCGTGGCTAATAACTAATGTGATGGACACTAATCACAGCCTTGACTTCTCTGAGACACGGATTAGAGGGCTGTAAAATACCCGGTCCTCAGACCCGGGTGAACTTTCAACCTCCCGTAATTAGCTCCATGCAGTCGCCTGCCAGGAGGAACGGTTCGGGGCACTTCTCAGTCTAATTCGCTGGCTTTACCGGCAACTGCTCATCCGGTCGCAGGCTTTACGGTTGTTTATTACCTAAGGTTACTTAGATTACTTAGGTAAAACTCAAAACAGTAACGTTGCCTCGCCTCCTAGTAATGTCCTATCTACTCCACCATCTGACGTATTTGCCTGTTGACCTTCAGCGAACAGACTGTTGTTAGTGACGACCGTCGGCATCTTTTTGCTCAAGCCATCCGGACTGCCTCCTCCTTGAGAGCAGCATAAACTGCGTCCTTAGATATGCGCTGATTAGGCTGCCCCAAAGCGTTTGCGTATCTGTCAGGCCGAAGGAGGAGGGGGAGTTATGGCGTAAAAACCCGGCGACTAACGAAGGAGGCTACGAAACTGCACGCCCCGCGCCCCCCCCCCCGCAAAAAACAGTCCCGAGATGGAAGTGGGGATCCATCGCCTGCTGTTAGCGCAACTAGTAGTTGCAGAAAAGTAGGAAGTCGCATATGCGGAGCAGGTTGGGTGATCGGGCGGAAGGAACGTGGATAGGCTACGTCTAGCGGCCTGATACTATTTTTGGCGAAAGAGTCCTCATCGCTGGAGGATTACTGCGTGAGGAGGTCAGGCGTTGCGATCGACGATGACGGCGTGTGTGGTCTAGCAAAGCAGACCTAGCACACATACTTGTCGTTGGGGCTTTTTAGTACGGCAATTCAATCATGCAAGGCTCCCAAATTTCCTGGAATGATTCCCACGGAAAATATTACTTTGGCGGGGTGTTAAATCCAATTATCATTGGACATGACCTTGAGTTGATTTCCGGTGGATGGGGGGGGGGGGTGATTAGATTTGTTTTATTCTTTTGCATAAATTACACATGTCCGCCGATGTACAACAGCTACTAAGGTGTCATCGTGCGTTATAGAAAGAGGCATATCGGCTGTCAGAATTCACAAACGCCGATGTACTTTTAAACAAGACCTAGGTCTTCACATGCACTTAAATTTTCAAAAGTACACTACACGCACTTCTTATGGAACAAATTTATATAACCTTACACATCAACACAGAGAAACCTATCAGAAGTCCGCAGGACAGTTAAATAAATATGGATCAACTTGTACAACCGGTAGGCGGCACTAAGATATTAGAGCACTGTAGACACCCTGACAAATCAAACGTGCGTATTAAACATTCACACAATGGGAAACTTAGAAACCCAAATACTACTTTCAAGCAAGCGCAAAAATGTAAAGAAAATACACTGGAAGGGGAGGAGATATTGGCAAATGTGCAGACAGACTGCTCCAGTGCTGGTTCGGGCTTACCCAGCCTTCGTTGATCTGATCATCAAGCTGGTTTAGAAACGGAAATGTACGCACCCCTACCCAGAGCGCGGATGGCTAACAATAGGGAGTCTATCAGATGTGTCATAGGCCATCGAACCGCGGTCCATCAGTGCCTCGCCACTCGGCCATCTCTTTGCTCACATAGGAGCCGAGGGGACCCGGCGACCCACTGACTTCGCTCAACAACAAACTCCGAATGGGTGGCAGGGAAGGGGGACAAACAAGCAACCACTTGCCAGGCCGAACTCGGTCGCGCAGAAAGAGCGAGCAGAGTGCGATTTCCGGCAATGGAGAACACCGGGCAACAAAACACTGATGAACCTGGCTTGGATGAGGTGCTTATGGCTCCTTCCATAGACCTCTTCTGTGGACAATTGGAACCGTGTGTGCGTGCCCCAAAATGGGCCACATTGTAGGGGGCGCTGGACAACGACGGGAACAGGACAGACGTTATTTGGGATGCGCCCTCATAACAAAAGTACAACTGGAGTAGGGGGAGAGGTGACACGCCTTGGTGAACACTCACACCGAACCAGTCACCTGCACCCAATCTCGCCTCCCGTCTTTTTGACTTTGTCATGAAACCGGGCCCAGATGGGGGAGGAGAGAGTGCGGTAAGTGCAGCTAAAATCTATTACCAATGCAAATTGATCCACACACAAGTCACCGTCCCTGCGTCCATCCTGCTATGTGGCACACGGTGGACAGCGTCATAAACGGTGGTCGAACCGTCGTATGCGTGTGTCCAATCACAGCACCCGTTGGGTGACAGGTTCGGACAGTCGACTGATGCATGGGTGAGGGAGGAGAGAGAGCGAGGCTGAAACTGAGAATCTATCCTCACGAAAGATGCTGTCTGGCGGTAAGGTAGTCCGGCTGTAGCGGTTCCTTCTCAATGTGGACTTTATGGCGTTCTCACCCACGTGGGATCCCAAAGGGTCCTTAGTGTAGCCTGGGAACCTGGTCGTTTGTGTATCATACACAGACGGACCGTTAGACTGTGTCCTCGCCCACTTTTGGTCGTCTGGACGCTTTCTTGCCATTGAAGCAGGGTGGGTGAGGGAGGAGTGAGTGTGGTCTATGTCATGCAAGCCACAAGAGGACTGATAAAGCAACCTTTGGGCACTTTGTGCCCAAATGCAGCCTCTGAGGACAGAAATGTTGACAAGACCACGACAGGGGCATTCGCTCTCCCCACAGGAGGACTGATAAGGTAAATTCGTCAGGCACTCTTAGTCGGTCGAACACGGGAAAATGGACCCTCCCCCGTACTACGTGTGGTCATACGCTAAGCTTGATAGGGATACCTGTTCCCGTGTCCAAACCTTAACCCTTACACTACCTTCTGGACTTTAAGGCTGTAATACGGGTATTCCATAGTCCCGTGCCCTATACATGATGGCGGCTGGATATTGATGAGACACTAGAGGGGCGTCGACGATGACAACAACAACAATTTAATGATGCGCTCATCGTCGGACCGGTTCGAGCAGGTGACCAGAACAGACAGAGGGCGCGCCTAGAGAGCAGGAGGACGAAAGGACAAAATCGTGGCCAGTTTGGGCGGTCACAAGAGTGAGAATGAGGGTGAAAGAAGAACGTTCAGTGAGCCTGTCCTCTAGGCTGCCCAAAGCAGTGAAGGCAGCAGAGGACTATACTTATCCACAACCATCGAGGGTGCAACCTTGTCCCCAAATAGAGGTCAAAAGTAAGAAGTCTTGATTGGAGAAAGCTAGGTCATAGGGTCCTCAGTTGAACAGAAGTTCTTAGAGGCCGAAGGAAGGGCGTGGTCAAAACACACATTTGGACTTATAAATAGCAACTCAAATGAGCATTCTTTGCTGCGCGGGGACATGAAAGTTCGACGCCCACCGTGTGCCCCACGGGGTGGACGCAGCGGCGGTTGACTTGCGAGAGAATGTGTTTATAATGAGGCTGACTTAGGTAGAATACGCGGTAACCTCTCTTGCCTTGCTCAAATGGTAAGACAACGTCAGGACGACCGGAGGCTGGGTGCCGATAAGGCGCCGCAACCCGTCTACGCGCCCACACACGAGCTGTCCCCCAAACTGCGATCCTTCAGCCGATCTAAAATACTCAGCACGAGTTATCCCGCCAGGTGGGAACCTTTCAATTCACGATTTTATGCCGTGTCGTTGGAAATTTGAGCGTCTCAGTTTTATTTCAACGAGTTTTTTGACGTGTCGAGAAGATGAGTTCCTCGTAATGAGGACTACGGCATATAAAACTGGCAGACGGTTACCTGGTGGAGGTCGGAGCCTACACATCCATGGAGAAAAGAGAGCAAAATTATGCTTGTGCCTGAGAGCCAGAGGAGGCATCACTCACCATCGACATCCGCCTCGGCGATCATTTGTTTCACCTCGGCCGGGCTGCTTTTGATGCCCAAAAAGTTGAGAACAGAGTTTAATTCTGCCTCGGTGATTCTGCCATCGTGGTTGACGTCGAAGAGGATGAACGCGTCGTGGAGTTCTTCAGAGGCAGAAGCACAGAAAGAGAAAGAAAGAGAACAATGAAGATGCCTCGATATGGGCGATAGAACAGCGGAAGAAATGAGCTGATTTTTAGAGAAACAAGCGTAGAGAGGATTTTCGACGTCCGCGTGGGGGCAGTCACACAGTTTAAAGGGTCATTCTCCGGATCGGCGGGACTTTCAAGGTAGCCTCTCGACTGCTGAGACTTTTTAAGGTAATGCTGGTTCACAGACACACTCCTTCGTCACTTTGGTGCACGACGCTGACACGGCCAACAGGACTAACCGCAGAGACGATGAATCAAAGAGGTTAAGGAGTAAGGTCTATGGCTGCAAACCCGACGGCAGGTCAGTCAACTGAAGGCAGAATACGCCGAGATAAATCCCCAGGTTGCCACGCATAGGAAGGAAAGAGAGTCCACCTTTGACTTCCATTGTGCACCATATTAAACGAACTGTCAATGCTGGGGGACTGGTTCTCTCATGCAGACTCGTAACAAGCGCGTAGAATTCGGGAAGGCGCATGTGCAACGACCGCTGAGATAACTTCGTAAGACCTGACAACAGCTGACAGCGCAGGCCAGGGAATAGTTAGCAGAATATGCGACAGCGATTAACACCTAGCACTACTAAGCTACCAGCCCGACAGTAGTGGTATTAAAAACAGTCCACCAGCGAGTGACGCCGTAGGGCCGCTATCATCGACACAGCAACTTACTTAACTTGTTGCCAGTTTCAAGGCAAAAACGATGCCTGTCTGTTGCAGTCAGTCGAGAGTGCGGACGTGGGGACGAAGCTGAACTAGCTGGGAGGCCATCTCCTTTGGCCGCATGGCCAGAAGTGCTCTCGAAGTCGGCTATAATCATTTAATTACCTGACTCCAACGACGCAGTCGCCAACCGCAATGACACGAAGTTTCCGAGCACCTCGAGTTAAGGTCAGCGCAACGCATGACCAAGTCGTCTCATTCGGTAAGTGAGGGGGAGCGTAATATCAAAGTTCGACCGTCGCATCCGACGATGTACCCAGCGTGCTCCACAGCAAGGTGAAGCAGGCACGGCGTGAATTAGTTTATAATGAGAGCAGACTTGCGCAGAATCTACCGCACTCTTCCCTCATCCCCCACTTAGGCCCGGTGTAAAGACCGGAGGCGGGAGATGGCGCAGGTTGCTGGCACGGCCGGACCCACACCTTGGCGTGCCAGTCCACACACCCTGGTCCACGAAAAAACGCTTCCGCCAGAATTTTGACCAACAACAACAGAAAGGACATGGATGACTGGGCGGCCATTCACACGACCTGTATATGCAGCGGGAGCGCAAGCGCAGGAGAACTGACGGCACCCACCAGGCTGTAAAGGGCCTTGGTCATGGACCTGAGGGAGGACGTAATTAACTGGTTCCTGGAATAGTCGCTCGTCCGAAATGTAATCGGAATGACAAGTATGGATACGTTCAAGCGGCGAGGGTCTTCTGGCCGTTCATATTTTCGTACAGAAGAGGAAACCTCGTACACTCATGCCCTAGTCCTCAGGCTAGCCTCTGGCCGATTCCAGTGGGGTTTAGACCAAGTTAGACGAGGTCCATGCACGCCCTGCTTAGCAGAGAGATCGACTTACGATGGCAGAAAGTGTCAATCAGAGAAGTTCGCCGTCCATTGTGACTTGAGGAGTATCTCTGGAGACGACATTGAGAAGTATACCCATGCCTCATATTATGGGCTGAGTGGATGTAAGGTGTTCCCTACAACAAAATGGCCCCATGTGGCTAAGGGAACGATGCTTTTCACTCTCCTTGCATAACTGTTTGGTGAGATATACGAATAGGAAGCCCCCGGAGTGATACACGTGGCTATGCACCAAATGGCAGGAAGGGCGCCTATTTCCGCGTTATAGCCTTGGTCCTGACACACCAACCCCGTCTTAACCCTACTTCCAACCCTAACCTCCTTGGAAAATAACGCACGGAGAGGCCGGATTCCAAGTCCTGTGTACTGTCAACCATTCTTTCGAAGTCAACAGGCTATCCGGCTGAGGAAGAAAGTGTGACGGGCAGTTGGGATGAATCAGAGCATTGGGCATGGACAGTTTGAGTGCACTCAGATAATTCTGAGTGGCCGTCGGACGGCTGGAACAGAACTGCGAGCTCAGGAACTGGGACACTGAGGTGTCTGTGCTCTAACTGCCTTGTACTTTCTTCCGTGCTGTGGTGTAATGGCGGATTTTAGGGAATATACCCCTACTGTGCGAAGGGTTCGGAGCAAATGCGGTCTATGGGCAAGAAGAACACCTAAAGTTCCCTGGTTGAGTGAAAACCATAAATGGGACCGCATGAAGTAAACTTTGCTACAGTGCGTCTTACGTTCTTATAAATGCAGCAAAGCCACTCAGATCGAGGATTCCCGGGTTCCCACCGAGACATGATTGACGGACCGGACCCGGAGGTCGAACGGCAGACAATTCTGTAATGGAATGGGTATCTCGACTACGCGTGATTATGGAGACTTTATTTCTGTTTCGGCTATTGACCGGGATCTCAGGAGAGATGATTCCGACATTCATTCGTAATAATGTTAGGGATCAGTGCTACTTTGACAGTTCGAGCGTCGTCGTCGACGATGTCCACCGTGTGCTACAGAGCAAGGTGAGAGCCAGGACAACGATTTGCGCGTGGGTTAGTTCGTAGTGGCAGTGAAGTTGCACAGCACCTCCACCCCGCCTGAGTCCGGTGTTAAAACACAGTCATGAAGATGGAAGGTGGGAGAGGGCGCAGATCGCTGGCGCGGCCGGACCCGTACCTAGACGTACAACCACATCCCCTGGTCCACAACAAACACTTGACCGGGAGTTTAACCAACAACGACAATGAGTCAGATAGAGGAGAATGACACAAGTCACTGGGCAACCATACACCTTACTAGTGACGTATTTGCATTTACTCTCAACAGCGCAAAGCCCTCCGGGGTCGATTTTCCGGGATGACAAGGCAGTGCTGTTACGGTCTCTCCTAATATCAGACGCCTCTCATGGCCTACAAGGTCTCCTGGACTCAATTCAAAACGGCATATTTGAGAGTACCTTCAACCGATGATTTTCGGATTTCCTCGAACTACAAGGTCTATTCCGATTCCGGCTCGGTCCTGCCAATAGCCGGGAGATATGACGAAGTAAAAGGGAATTTCGCATTTCATTGACAGCATCTGGAGTCGAGTAAGACTTCTACATCTACATAAGGGCGAGTCCACTTGACGCCAATAAGTGCTAGGAAGGGGACGTGATTGCTGGCACAAGAATTTTATTCGCCTGGCGTTCGAGACTCATACTCGAGTCTATTATCAGAGACAACATCGGATAGGGGTAATAAACACGCAGTGAACACACGTCTCCTTTCTCTTTACTGCTTTCGGGATCCGCATTCCGCTCGTGGGTGAATGACCTACAATTCACCCCACTGGTCACCAGTTGGCTCACCTTGAAGGCGATTGTTCGAAACCAAGGATAGCTTAGAGGGTATGGCGTTCACTGATTTAGCATAGTTCGCCGCGGGTCCAGTTTTGACCAGAAGTGCATATGGAACAGTGAGCTTCGACAAAGATGCCCATCAGCACCGCGACTGACCACTAGAGTAGTACAGACCCTTAAAGCACAAAACACCGACGAGGGCTGCCAGTGCCTGTTGAAAAACCCGACTAGTCACGTAGGTAGAGAGAACGCAATCCTGGCGGATGCCGGAAGTGATATCAAAAAGGCCCCATTCTGGCCCTTAATACGGACTTTGGCCATTGTGACGGCAGGCTAGGATCGGGCGGAAAAAACGTCACACCTCGATCCACCACAACAACTGTTGTGGGGTTGACGTTACAGCCCAGGCGGCCAGCAGTTGGAACAGCCTCTTGAGAGGTCAGAAGAAAAGCTGGCTGGTCAACCCCGTCCATGCTGTACGCAAATGCAACTATTTTTTCCTCGTGCCTGTTCTCACAGAACGTCCGGCTGTTCCAAACGTCAGGACGAAGTAAATTAGGACAAGGGTAGTTCGGGAAGGCGGAGAGGGATGGTCCTGGTCGGAAATGGTCACAAAATCAGTCCGGTGCAACAGCGTGGTCTCCCAAGCCAGCCTCACGACTGGCTTCGACGCGAGTCATGAGAAATTGTGTCCAAAAGTGCAAACGTTGCTCTGACTCCACCTGGACCCCATCTGAGCCTTCCAAGCGGCATGCTGCTCGGAGAGGTTGTCGTAAAATCCTCAAGCGACAATATTCGGGACGTGAAACGATGCTAACTACGCCTAAAAGGGGCAAACTCCGGATAGGATAATTCTAGCAAGGCAAGCATCACCCGTGACTCTCAAGTGAAACGGAAGGTGTGCTGCACAAAATTTGCGTGCGCGTAGTTGCGCTAGGCGAACACGGGATGTAGATCGCAGTCTGGAAGGCGTTATCGGAAATGTACACCCAAAATCTGGGGTGTGGTGGTAGCTTATGCGTGGACTTCCGCCGCGACCCCTGGAATTTGTGCCACCTCCCTTTTTTCCCGGTGTATGAAATCCCAGCACGTGTACGATGGGGACCCAGGGGGCGTGGTGGTACACCTAGGCACGGGTTTAAGCTGTGCCAGTCAACTGCGCCCTCTCCTGCTTGCAGTCTTTCCACTTTTGCCATGACATCGGATCCAGATGAGAGATAAAGAGATAGTGAGGTAGATGCCGTGCAAGTCTACCATCACTATAAACTAATTCACGTGCATTTTACCGTTCCTGCTCTCACCCTGCTGTGGAGGACACGGTGGTCATCGTCGAAACCGACGGTTGAACTGTCGTTTTTGAGCTGAATACTCTTGCAAACATTACAACTTATAAGAGTATAAGATATCAGACCTCAACCCTGGTTTCCTCAGTTCTTTATAAAGCAAGTACTTTAATGGTAAACTGGATTCATAAAAGCGGACTTATCAAATCCGATTTGAAGCCTTACAGTCACCCCGCATGTCAATGCGTCCTAATGACCTCCTCGCTGAAACCATCATCCCAGTGTCAAAGGGCAGCGAAAAGAACGATAAGGGTGTTATTTGCGCTGAGGCGAGGATTTGTGCAGATCGATAAAGAGCTGTTTTGGAAAAACCTATGGGACATTCGACCGGTCTCAAGTAGAGTATGCGGTCCAGACCTAGCGACCGTGGTTGAGGAAAGACTATCAACGACTGAAAAGAGGACAGGCGATGGCTACGAAGATGGTCAAGAATCTTCGTCATCTGCCTTACGAAACCAAGCTGACCGAATTAAATCTGTTTACTTTCAATTACAGGCAACTGCGCGGCGATCTCATTCAAACCTACAGGATTGTCAGAGGCCGTGAGTCCGCCCTAGACTTTGATGAATTCTTCGAATTGGCCGGGACTGACCGTCTGCGTGGTCATCCCTTAAAACTGCGGAGGAAGCTGGCTCATTCGGACGTCCGACGGAACGCCTCCTCTCGCAGGGTCATTGGGGCACAGAACGGACTCACTGATGCGGTGGTTCATTCCGAAACTGTCGAATCCTTTAAGTGTAGACTAGATGCTCATTTGCTGAGAAACTACTGTACATATAATCACGATTGTTTTAGCGGCGGCAATTTGCGCCTGGCTCACACTTACCCCTAACGTTTGAATTACCGCATTTGCTGATGTAATTGATGATTATATTTCTGTTTACCGATATGAATGGGGAGTTCAAGGGCGAAAGCCTCATTCCCTTAATAAACTGACTACTTTCCGAGTCTGCGGGACTATGCGCCAACCAGAGTCAGGACAGATCCCTTAACCTGCAGGACTAGCGTAGTTGAGGTTGCCCAAACTTCTCTCGTATGTAAAGGGGAGATAGCGGACGAGCGGGATTAACACCACAGATCGCAGGCTGGTGGTGGAGTAGACAAGCCAGCAGACTTCGAAAAAGAAGCACCGAAAACGTGCAGTATTCTCCAGTCTACCGCGTTTCACCATGTCAAATCGACTGGAACATCGTCAGTGGGGGCGGGCAAAGGAGGAGAAGTCAGCTGTTGAAGCGTGTCCGGTGCAGATTTAGAACAAAAGGCTTCTATAAAAGACCGTAATTTTACTTGGATGGGCTGAGAACCGAAGGTATCGTTCGTCTTTTCCTTCGAGAGGAGGAAGAACAGCAGGCTTAACAAAAACGATAGAAAATGGATTCCCGAAATGCGCCAACATCTGGCTCTATTCGCAAACAGAACGAAGCACTGTCGGAAAGGGCGATTGGTGAAAAAAAAAGACGAGAATGCATTCTGTTTTGGGATTTGTGGTCACCAAACACATCAAATAGTAATTCACTTTCCGCCAGTATGCGTCAAAACCCATTAAACGCTGACTCACAGCATTAGCTACAGCCTCAGTAAAAAGCGGTTGCAATAAGATTTAGCAGGCATCGCGAGCCCATTTGTGCACAACACAGCGCTGGCCTTCAGTTGAGCAGGCTTTTGGGGAAAAAAGCTAGCACTTAAGCAGTGCAATATTTCGATTATTTGCGACCTCTTCATAAATTCACTCATATTTCCGAGAGAAGATGCATGAAAATCATGTTGAAGGGTTCACATGCGTCTCCTCTAACGGAACTTAAGCCAGACTTCCGCTTTGCTGCTCTCTCTCATCCTCTGAGGCGAATTCGTACAACTTGTTATCTTCATAGTACACTGCAGTGAATGTGAGCTAGCCTGAATAATGCAGGAGCAACAGTAATTAGTCTGCAGATGGTAGATAACACAGGCAATCAAGTCAGCCGCCTCTCCCCACTTCCCCCAATTACAGATTTCGCCAGAAACGATAAAAGGCACCTGCCTACGCATAATACGTAAGACAGAAACTTTAGTTCATTTCTACTAGGATGTGTATGAGGATATTGTTTGGAAAATACAGACCGTAGTAGCAGACTCAGTAGAGCGCGGACTCACCGCAGCCCGATAAACGCGCCCCGTGACTTCGCTTCTGGCCGCCGCGGAGCAACATCTGCCCGTCGTGGGGAGCATGCGCACTGCTCTGAAGATTCCCTCTCCTCCCTCCTAGTGGGAAGACAGAGTCGGGACGACCAGAGACTACACCTGCACGTGCCACAAAGACGAGCTGGTCCAAGCTTGGTGGCACCAGGCTACTGTAGGCGCCATAAAGGCCACATGGAAAGGGAGTCAATTACCGCCTGACTCAGTTGATTGTCCTCCAAACCAGAACTCCTAGTGCGTTGTCATGCATTCAAGCGCGTTGGTTTGTCGTGGCGATGGACTCCACCGTGTTGGTCCGGTCAACTGCCCTAGACTATCAATCAATGGACAGCGCGATTGGACGCGGAGGTCGGCGTATAAAAGGCGTGAGATCCCACACGCACGTTCGGGGTCGCGCAGCCGGATAAACGCATCCTGATTGCCACGGAGGAGCGCCTTGTGGGGACCGCCCACCCTCCCATAATACAATTAGGCTTCACGTACAAGTCCACCGACGATGGAGAGATCAAACGACCGTCCTCATCTGACTTCGCCCATCAGGCAGGGGAGTGCAGTGGCTGTGGTGAGTCAATCAAGGAAGAGAGGTGGAGGCCAGGCGATGGCAAATGTCGAATGACTACCACGTACGACCCTTACCTCCCCGTGGCAAAGAGGTACAAGTACTGTAATAGTAACTGGCATCCTTCGCCGAGGTCCGGTACTAGAGCAGTTGCAAATAGAAGCGAAGAAACGAGTTCCAGGAAGTAGTCTTGAAGAAGGGGACACGATCGCTGGGACAAGAGCTTTATTAGCCTGACGTTTCGGATTCCTGCTCGAAGCCATCATCGGAGACAGAAGCAGATACGGGTGCTCCTTCTGTCTCTGACGATGGGTTCGAGCGGGAATCCGAAACGTCAGGCCAATAAAGCTCTTGTCCCAGCGATCGTGTCTCCTTCTTCAAGACGAGAGCAGTTACTTTTGCCGTCTAGGTTAACGGCTAACGAAACAATTGCGGCGATCAGCTCGCATCCAGGTCAAAACGTTTGCAATGG
>CACRXP010000157.1:19086-35717 GCA_902702965.1 Spirometra erinaceieuropaei
ATAACGTTGAACCCAACCTGTCGTTACACTTTGATTCAGGGTTTCCAAATTACAAGCCGTATCTTTTCCATGTGTGGAAAACCATACATTTCTCTACGGTATTAAGAGGAGACCATATGGGGTTCACAAAATGTAGCAGTGGATTTGAGCCATCTTGTTAACTTTACAAGCCACATTGGTAAATGCAGAGATATGACGTTTAATGAACGGTCACTTCCCGGTATTAAAAAATCTCACAATTAGAAACTTTTTGAAAACCGAATTATATCCTTCCTTCGAGTATAAAATTGGGAGACGTAATTTTCTACCAAATGAGTAAAAGAATCAATATTTTTACGCATGCTTTCCGCGAAATATAACTGAATTTTTGAGAGCATCGAAAATCAATGAGAAAATGCATGCCACTTAAGTGGCCATTTTTGCAGAGTATATTGCATGCAGCCGGAAAGAAGTTTGTTCGAAAGCCGGCATCCTGTGGTAACTGAATTATTATAGAACTATGCTGCTTAATGACTAGCTTCACAACCTCCATTAGGAATGACACACAGACTGCGGTGGTTTTCCCTTTATGTGGCTCTTATGGCATTATCACATATGTGAGATCTGAGTCACCTGGTGCATGTAGTGGGAACCAGGTAGTTTGCGGCACGCGCAGATTGGCTGTTTGGCTTTGTTAGCTACTGCACTCGCCCTGCCCTCCCTCCCCCCCCCACCCCTTCGACTGTCTTCAGCGTCAAGACAAGGTGGTTGAAAAGGGAAAGCGAGAGAGAGAGAGTACTGTAGATGCTACGCAAGTCACCTCACTTGAACCTTAATGCACGCGCAAATCACCGGTGCTGCGGCCACTTCATGCATCAATAGGCATATCCATTTAGATGCCACATACAAAAATCTCTGGAAAAAGTGGATGAGGCGAAAACCAATCAATAAAGACTGACGCACGACACGGCCGCTCACTGGCTGAATCACCAAACGAATATTGATTTTCCGGCAGGTTTGAAATGTTTTCGTCTCATCCACTTTTCCCTGAGATTTTTGTACGTGGATATGCCTATTGATGCATGAAGTGGGCGCAGCACCGGTGATTTGCGCGTGCATTAAGGTTCAAGGGAGGTGACTTGCGTAGCATCTACAGTACTCTCTCTCTCTCTCGCGCTTTCCCTTTTCAACCACCTTGTCTTGACGGTGAAGACAGTCGAAGGGGTGGGGGGAGGGGAGGGCAGGGCGAGTGCAGTAGTTAACAAAGCCAAACAGCCAATCTGCGCGTGCCGCAAATTACCTGGTTCCCACTACATGCACCAGGTGACTCAGATCTCACATATGTGATAATGCCATAAGAGCCACATAAAGGGGAAACCACCGCAGTCTGAGTGTCATTCCTAAGGAACAGGGTATGCCGTCAGTAGACAGTCTTTCAAGTTACGACTCTTAGCGCGTAGTGATAGATTCGGGTGCGTCAGATTTACTGCGGAGTGTGTAGTTTTTCCGTGGGGAGAAGGGGATTCCCCACCAGCATCAACCTCGTTTTCTCCTCTTCCCACCCCCCTGCACTAGTCAGCTGATGACTGGATTCGGCACGGGATTCGTCCCTCTGACCCTTGTTGGGGTTTTGTTGTTGTTGTTGCTGCTGCTGTTATTGGTCAAAAACCTGGTCGTTTGCTGTGTGGACCGGCGGGCGTGGAGTGGAACGTCAAGGTGCGGGCTCGACCGCGCCACCCACCTGCGCTCCCCCCCTCCAGTCTTTTTGACTCTGTCTTGACACTGGGTCCAGGTGGGTCATGGGGAGGAGAGGGTGCGGCAGATGCTGCGCAAGTCCACCATCATTATAGCCTTGTTCACGCCCAGGTCACCGTGTCTGCCTCATCCTTCAGTGGAACACACGGTGGACATGTCGGCACCGACGGTCAAACTGTCGGATTTGGCGCAGTGACGTGGAGGCTAATGTCTAGGGTGCGCCACCACACGCGTGTACAGCAGTGTCCGAGTTGAGCAGAGTCAGAGTAGTGCAGCAAACGCCTGGCGTGATCCCCTCCAACAGCTGTTTCAGTTTAGCAAAAAATTGACGGCGGAGCCTGCTGTGAGACCCACCGGGGCGAACACACTCCATAAGGCCGATGCTAGAACACCGTTGTACCTGCCGACAGGGACTTCACCAGTGTCAGTGGATGGCAGACGGGAAACGATTGGAGAGGCTGCTTCTGGGGTAAGGTGGGAAGACAAATGTCAACCGAAGAACCTTCAACCAACTGAAACAGTGGCTATGTAATAGGCCCCAAACGTCAAAGGCAAAACAGCAAAAGCAGCCAGAGCTGAAGAGAAATTGCCCACAAGGGCATCAACCACAAACCACGTAAAAAGAGAGAGCAACTCCAACAGGCATGCACTGCGCTGCTTGGCACTAAAAAGAGCATCAGTATCAGCACACTGCAGATGGCGGCAAAAGATGCGCGCAAATGGGTACTGTGATATAAAACACAGCGCAATTCGTCCTTGGGGACAGGTGCGGCCGTGATGGTGCGAAGGTCAAAGTGCAGTATGGCCATTCAAATAGCCCCCTGCCTTTGTGGGTAAAATTTCCTAACTATGTAGCATGGCTCGTAAGGGGCATGAGAGTGATAGTCGGGCAGGCACTTTGTATCGGCTTACAGACGAAATGAACGTTATGCGTTGGGGTATCACGCTCAGCACAGAGTCACGTTAAGAGGAAGCCATTGGGAAGTAATGCTTTGTGCACAAATTCCAGTCATCCTGACATTTTGCCTGCCGTGGCAGTTCAAAAGCACGTCGGACTAAATATAGTAAGGAGGGGTGGAGTAAGAACCAGTCTCACTCCGTCTTCTCCTCCTATCATGAATAAGTAACAAGGCCAAACCAAGGTTTACGAGGACGACGCTGCGAGTTGCTTGGCATAATGTTGCTGTCTGTTATGTGTCATACACATGCTCGTCCCTTTGAGTCGGTTAGGTCTCGGGCTTTAATTGAGGACCCCTTGTGAGTAGCGCTGCAGAGCGACGAGTAAGCATAGAGAAGTGTTACTGGCGAAGAGTATGGAGGCCGATATGGGCATTGCTGGCTCACCCGTCGTCATTAACCATACCCTAAACATGGGCCCCGGGACCTCAGAACTGGACCCAGGTCATTTTCCCATCGAGCACTTTGAAGTAAGCTCTCCACCAGTTGAGGACAGGCTCATGTGCCGCCAGGTGCCATCGGAAAGACTCCGTCACGCAAATTACACCATTAAACCAAATAAGAAACCAACGGTCCAAAATACGTCCGGAAGGATTAAGGAGCTACTGCCTGTTTCAATCGTTGGATTAAGAATCTCATCCTCGAGCCGATGCGTAGGGATCGCGGCAGATGGGGGTGGTGGACGTACTAGGGTATAGTATTTAGAAGATGGCATTGATACGCCAATTGACACCCAATATAATTGGCAGATTTCGCACTCGTGGCAGGTGTTCGACTTATTACTTTCAAAGTATCGAAGAACAAACCAAAACGCTCCGCAGTTAACCGATGCAGCCCTCAACAGCGCGCCACAACAGCAATACGTGCAATGACCTGCGTCTACCGACTAGACTATCTGACAGTTAGCGGCCTGACTTGAGCAGATGGTAATAGCTGGCGGATAGGATGGTATTCACAAAACATTTCGAATCTCGATGATATCATAAGATCATCCTTGTACAGAATGATAACAACAATCTAAGTTTGTTCCGCTTTCCACACACAGGTAGCATTAGAAGTTGGTCCAGTAGAACTCTTTTGAATGTCATTGGTGAAATAATCTGTCAGATTATTGAGATCGGCAGTAGTTCATTCTAGCCAGAATGGTTGGCTCAGCAAACATAAATGCCAGTTTGGAGAGTGAGAAATCCTGGAGAAATCAGTCGGGATCATTAAGCCGGAGCGCACAATGACAGCTTGGTGTGCGTGACATGGCCTAAAGGCAATGGTTCTCCGATGATGAGTTAGGGAACGCGGTCACGGTTAGGGGTAAGACTGTGGTACCCCGGCTGGATAGGCCTACCCTGAGAAATATGTCGGCAAGGTGTCGCGGCTTGCACAGATCGCATAGCAGTGGTCGAGCCGAGAAGAGTCTTCCCGAACCACGTAAACTCAAAACATAGAGATTTAAGCTGCATGGAGCTTTTACCAGTTTTCATCGTTCTGGATGTTGCCTGTGGAGTGATCCGAAGTCAGAAGCGTGCATCAACAAACTGGCATATTTGCATTCGTGTTATAATGTAGAACTTTGGGCAAGATCGTGCGACTCGTCGCCGAAATGACCCGAAACTGTCAGCTTTCTAGGGGAAAGCAGTCCTCCGACATTCTTCTCAAAACTTCACAACGAATAACTTCTTCACTCAGACTATGATTTGCCCATTTGAAGTTCGTGTTATTTTGCTGGTTCAAACGTTACAATAAAAACAAATGCTGTGGGAAACTGCAAAACACCCAGTACGTATACATATACATGTGTGTGTATGTGTGCGTAAACTGCGCGGCAGTAAGTTAGCCATACAGCCAGTGGATGCCTTAGGGATGGAACTCTGACCAAGTGGTGCCAACATACCAGGTTGCTGCTTTCATCAGAAAACTCATCACTCGAATGGGTATTGCCCATTTATATACGAGGAAGACTAAAACAAAGAGAGGGAGGGAGGAAGAGAAACGATGTAAAGAGCAGCGCCAGGGCGTGTGGTTAAGATGCCGTGTTCTTCCTCAGGCGGGGCTGGCAGTCCTACGTGAGGCTGAAGTTGATTTTACCCTCAAGTCGACTGCAGACAAGCCATGTCTGATGTATCAACAGGGGAACCAAGAAAAGTTAAATTTGGTGCTGTTTGACAGTCAACAAGCTCTGCATGTGGTGGAAGTCTGTATGGGCAGGGAAATGCCCCTGTAGATAGCGATAGTTCTCGATTGGTGGGGATGATAGTCTTTACGCAGTCAGTAATCTGGTAAAGCCGCAATAAGAGGGCAGTTTCGAGGAGGTGTTGTTACCTCGAGCTCCTAACTTTGACAATCTTCCAAACAGGACTAGTTTTTGGTTTGAGGACTGTGTCCGAGGTTCTTATCGGAAGGCAGACAATATTCGCTCCGTGTTTCAATGCCATCATCGCTTAATACCATCTTATAGGAATCTGAGTAACCAGCTTTGAGCACACTTAGGCCTGAAGAGGGGACCACTGATTGGTCCGCAACTGCTCTTTTTGCCTTGTTTACCAACACCCACCTAGCTTTTAACCCTGTTTTTTCGTCTTCATTATGATCAAACCGTAGAGGTTCGGCAGACTAACAAGAGTAAATGATGAACAATGCGGAAAGAGATGAAAAACAGTTCCAAGTTCAACCGTGGAAGAGGCCTAAATAGGAAATTCCAGCAGTCGCGAATGGAGGGGACGTGCATCTTGCATAGGTCAGGACGAACCACGAACTCCCCGTATATAGTATGCGCGAAGCGTAATGTGATATTCCCAAATGCCCCGCAATTCGGTGGGTAGGGTAAGTTTAGAGGCAGGGCCGGCAGTGAGGATCTTCCCAGTCGCATACAACGATCCCATCAAATAAAAACTCCCAACGCAGGAGTCCTGTGCTATCCCAGGAATTTTCGGTGCTTATCTTAAGCCTCCAATTCTCTCCATAGAGGATTACAACAAGGTTCATTTCTCTGACTCTGGGAGAGTTTGACACTGGAAAAGGGGTCGCTTGGAATAGCAGAATACACTGATGTGGAAAAACCAGTAAGTTACGTAAGACTGAGGATGCCAGAGCGTCGATGGTTGGCAGTGCGATATTCACATACAGTTTGTTTCGGAACAACTTCTAGAGGAGTGACACTTCATAGCAAATAAGAAGGTACCCACTGTCGGAAAACATGTATACCATGTAGGTATAAAACCTTTAAAACATGCAAAAACGTATGCCATGTTTTAAAAGGGATAGGATTGGTCGTTTTGAAGTAGCGATATTTTGTTTAGTCCAAACAATAGACCTTGAGAAGTGCCTGCGACAAACAAAAGTACCACAGGAAATAATATTTCTTCAATCCATTCGGGAAAAAATGGCCTTTATATATATATATATATATATAATCGGGAATAGGCGCACACCGATCTGTTGCCTTCACGAAGCAAACAAGTTCCGTATGGGTGGCAAAGGTCACGAACAGGCATCCAATTACCAGGTCGAAGTCAGCCAAGTCATAATAGCAGCTAGGAGGGACGACAGAGAATGCGAGTAGATTGATTGTATCAATCTACCCGCAGAATAGCATTGATAAAAAAGACAAGGGAAACTGGAATGGCCATTTCTGTCTCATTAACTGTCTGCCAATCACTAACAGACCAGACGTCTGGTGTTGAGCACACTGTTTCAACCTGAAGAGATCTGGGAGACGGAAAGTCCGAAGAAGTCTTAGCAGAATTCTAACGAAATACGGGTGGGTGCGGCGTCCACCAAAGCAAGAGCCCGAAATTGCCCCTTTATTACTGCAAGAACGAAGTCAATTTCCGGACATTATCCGTAGTTGTTCTGAATTTTCACTTCGTTATTCATTTTTTTTACGGACTGTATCGTCTTAAGGCCAAATCTGCCCTGATGTACTCCCACACTTTACTTTACAGGCGATGATTCGCCCTTAACACGCCCCCCCCCAGACCAACCAGCCTTCCTTATAACTTCCTGACGTCCTCAGCTGTCAGGCTGGAAACAAAGGGTTGATCGTCTGACTTCCTGCCGGTGTGACGCTACTATTGCTGCTGCCCATAGCCCTTCTCGCAACGAGAGAGCAGACAGGTACGAAGAGGCTAGAATGCAAAGGACCTACTGGGCCCAACAGCACCCTATTCGAGATCAGCACTGTTGATGAGTCACGGCCAAGAATCGTGGGATTTTCGTGCGGTGGCATGGACCGTGCAAACACGGCGCAATTCCGTTTACTGCCAGCCCTCCAGTCACGCCTGAACTGTCCAGATCTTCGAAGAACTAACAAGCTGACAAGCAGTTAGTCCAAGTGAATGCGCGCAGGCGGATAGCTGAGTGGACCGGTGCAGCAGCTGGACATTTTGGACAAAAAGCGACCATCAGAAGTCATAGGCAGGGACCCGCCTATTTCCCTAAGTTTTTGTGGGGTAGGCTGTTAGTAGGCATAACGGTAGGGAGTTAAAAATCCTCAGTGGACTTCACTGTTTGGAGCTCCAACTGCATTAGACGTCAACAGGTTTGGCCTTCAGACTGGGGATAAGTGGGTGGACTAGGGGCTAATCGCTGATGCCTCCTCCTCCCCCCCTCCCAACCGATCCCTAGGGCAGCCACCATCGCCTTCCATGTGCGTGTCCTACACACTTACCCGCCCGCTCTAGTGTTATTTGACCGGCGACGAATGGAATAAAAATAGCACGAGTACGTTTCATCGGATCCGAACAAGTTCCTTCTGACAATTGCCGTACTCTCCCCGGGTAGGCTAATCAAACTCGAACCTGGCTACTGGCTCGGTTGTAGCACACAGCAATTACACCAAGGGTAGATGATGGAAAGAGAGAGAGAAAGAGGAGGGAAAAGGCAGTGGTGACCTTGATTTCGGGAGTAATTTAAAGGGAACAAGGCTTTGTTGGAGAGTAGGATTGACTGGAGTCATAAACGTAGGGAAAGAACATCGGTTATATCCGATGAATAAGATAAGGGGGAGCACATGCATATTACCTATATACCCTCCCGTGTCGTAGTCTCTTATTACAGTATGCGTCGACATTCCTAAAATACTACTCAAGTCTTCGAATACCGCTAAAATAAGAAGACATAAGTCAAATGAGGTCGTAATACTTATAATTATAGAACAGAACCCCCACCCTACTAAACACTGCCACCCAGGGTCCCAACCTTGGTGACGAAGTGCACAGTTCTGAAAACACACCAACAACCTAACACGAGACCTCCTTAGAGCCCATACATGACACTTAACACGGCGGAGATCAGGACAATTTTTAAGAGCTGAAGGTGACCCCTAAATTACTCAATAAATGAGACTTTTCGCGGTTTAAGTAAAGTGCATATGCAAGTTTGCCTTTTCTTTTGGATTTTTGAACCTCGTGTGTATGCGTACTGGAAAGAGGTGTACTAACACTTTGCCACCTGCACCTATTCAGTAGCTAAGTACGGCCTCCTAAAATTCTGCGCCTTGACGGAGACGGTAGATCCGTGGCAAAAAAGTGCTTTTGTATAATTTGAACTGATGCCGAGGATTTTAAAACTGGGTGCATGGCATTTTAAATCAGTATGGCGAAACTATGATTGCCTGGTATCGTAGCCAAAGAGAATGCCTTTATGCTGGATACAGAACTTCGAAGGACAGATGACCCTCATTGTCCGGGATTGACTAGCGACCATCATTACAGGACGAGGGAGGGGGGCGAGGTTGGTTACTGCTTCATGCTTCACCAGTTTACGTGCGCTCCCGGAAGTCCGTATGATCTGCTGTTTGTGCTTAGGCGCAGTTGCCGAGTTGTTCGTTTAAGGGGGCGGGCGTAGCATTAGGCCCTCGGGTTGTACCGCGACATAGCGTTTGGTAACGGTAGGGTGTTGAACTCCAACTAACACAAATTCCGTTTATTTTTGAAAACTGCTTTTCGTTTATTTTTTGCAGTTACCGCGCTCTCGTTCGTCGCCAAATGACAGCGCCAGACAAGAATTTAGACAGGAATTCAATCATTTTCTGTGTTTTCGTGCTTTCCGCCTGCCCTCTCTGTCCTGCGTTTTGCTGCAGCCGTAAAACCCCTTCTACCATCATTTCAGTACTACACGGCCCACAGGCTACTCCCACCGTTGCCGAGTCCTAACTCCGACAACAACCTAATAATCTGAACAATTGCTGGACTGATGTGAAATCGTCTTGGCTGAGCTAGGTGAGATGATTGTGTCATATAACAACCCCTCCTATAGATGTTTAAAATCGAGCTGATAAACGGGCCCATCGTATTATCGTGCTGATGACGCTGAAGTCAGGCTTAGAGCTCGGAAACACATGAAACACTTGAAGTATTTCCTCTAGACCTTCTTCGTCAATCGGTTTTGGAGGCAGCTGCTGTGGCTGCGTCCCAAAGTCACAAGATACAGGTCTTTCGGCCCAAGTTTTGGGGCGTGATACTTCAACGACAGCCTCCTTATCAAACGAGACAAGGTCGAGTACTTCAAGGTCAAATCCGACTGCTCTGCGCGTTTGTTTTAACTCAGTAAAAAGGCAATTTGCAGGGGAATAGTCAGGTCCCACCGCAATTCGGAGCCTTTTCACAGCGAAAACACCCCCCTCCTTCGAGTGTCAGAGGTTAGGATATCATTTCCTAAGAAAATGACGCCTTTGACCACCTTGTCGGAGACAATAGGGGCCATTAAACAAGCGACGGAAATAGACCGAGAAAGCACAATCGCTCGGACAAGTCCCTCCCTTCTGAGCATAAATTAGCCCCGAGGCCGAAAACTGACCGGTCAGAGAAAGCATTAAGCCAGTGCGCATTAATTTACTTGCGATCATGCCCCATGAACAACCCCTTCTGTCGGAAGACCTTAAATACTCCTCGTGAGCTTTTTCAGTCTACATCAGCTTATTTGGTGAGGGCCTTTGAAAACCCTACAGTTTACATGCTGGTGTGTTATATACAGCTGTGCACGCACGCACGCTGTGGAAGATTTAGAAGGATCGCAAGAAGTACTTGTTTCTCTTTCGGTAGACAGTATTATCGCTGCTATCTGACGGGCATAAAACTGGCGGTTTTGGGCAGCCCCTGATGCTGAAGTTAATCAAGCTTCCTCAGTATAGTAGAGTTCGGATTGTTAGTCACTTCCTCCAAACTATTTGCCTGATGCTTTCGCTCTTTTGTACTCAGGAGGGCCTGCCTCTAACCTGCAGTGCGGTGCAGCGTTCGGTAAGCACCTTGGAGCAGGACAAACAACGGCTGGTGGGGAGCGGGCGGACGGGGGCCGCCCGACGATGAGCCGGACAAGAAGCACGAACCAGAAAGCCCTTTCCTACTTCGTTGCATAAACTAGGCACAGACCTCAAACGCTGGTTCGTCGCTGTTTATTACTTTCTTGTCGTCGCAAGACTTACTACTGGATGCTGGGAGGGTGACCTCGTCACCCTCCCGCCCCGCCTCTCGCTCCATTCCCGCGGCAGCTGTTCCAGGGCAAGTAGGCAGAAGACCTAGCTTCTGCCACAGCAAATAGGCTCAAAAAGTATCTGCACATGTTTAGGCTGGTGCTTTGCCCCCCCCCCCGCTCCCTGCTTCTGGAAGAAAAGTGCAGACTGCGGCAAAAAGACCGACTTCAGCAAAAGGCAACGTGGTAACGTTTGAGCAGGAAGTCAACCATTTGCGGATGAATTATTAACCCCTGCATAGCTTCCGCTAGCAGCATGACTGTCAGCTCATCGTAGGTTTTTCAAAACCAAGACCAAGCCGTCCTCCTCCTCCCCGGCGGTCGTGTGGGCTAGATTCCCCCCCCCCCCTCCATCCTCCACGCGTTTTCTGCTGCTGCTTAACGTAGTCTGTCCTTCCGATGGGGAAGCACTTAAGCAACTACGTGGATCTGCGGTCAAGCACGAAACGGAATTTTTGTCAGACCTAATTAGGCCATCATTGGTGACACAGTGTGCTTTCGAGAAATCCAGAGGGAAGTTCCAGAGGAGAAAATATGTTCGGCAGCACACTAGGCCCAGCGTTTCGGATTTGTTTGGTGGACATTGAGGAAAGCGTTCTTTGTATGTTTAGATGAAAAGGACGTTCAAATTGTACTCGGTGAGAAGGACCAACCCATCACTGGTGAAAGTAGTGACAACCGTCTACATTGACTGTGCTCGTCTGCTAAACAGGGCAACTGGCTCACAACACAGAAGCGTGCAGACAGGCTCGTTAATCACCCTTCCCATACAACTGCGAAAATGTGCACGTGAAGCATTAAGTACCGACAAAGACAGGGAAGACTACAGTGACAATTTCTGGCCTTTTAGTTATCGTCAGTCAGTCCTACCCAGGCGTAGGCCTGGAATTCGAGTCCGGACTCTTTGGTCATTGATCTCATTGCCCTGATCGGCATTCCGTTCTGGGTACATTACTGGTCATTATGTGACTGCCTGCGGGAGGTTCTAGATGGCGCCTCAAAGCCCAACGGACGAACATGCTCTGTAACCTGGTCGGTGAGCGTCCTTGCCACAATGGGTGAATATACCCGATCGCAACTAACCAGACAACGGACCCGTGGTTCAGTGGCAAAACGTTGGGCTAGCCGGGTTCTAATCCCCGGGTCATGCAGACGTGAGGCTATGTGTGGTTGGCTAACGATGGCGGGTAAACCGGAAAAAAGCCACTCCAATCTCCCCTTGCCCGTATTCCTACCTACAAACGTTACTAGTCCGTATGCGACTGTCTGTGAGGGTTCTAGATTCAGTCCCAAGGCGCAACGCGGCAGACATATCCCGTAACCTTATCGGTGAGCACACGACGACAGTTCGACCGTCGTTGCTGACAGTGTCTACCGTCTGCTACACAGCGAGGTGCAGCATACATGGTAACTTGTGCATGAATTATAGTAGATGGTAGTTGATAGTGATAGAAGACTTGCGCAGCATCTACCAGACTCTCTCTCTCTTCTCCACTCCTCACCTGCACCCTCTGTCAAGACAGAGTCAGGAGGACCGGAGGCGAGGGGGGGCGGGAGACGCAGATCTATGGCGGGGTAGAGTCCGCGCCTTGGCGTTCTACTCCACATGCTCTGGTTCACACAGCAAACGACCAGGTTTTTGACCAACAACAGCAGCAGCAACAGTAACAACAATAAAAGCACCCCATCATCAGGACAGTGCTGACTGGGCAGCCATGCCCACCACCTGTATACCCAGCGGGAGCGCATGCGCATCGACAGGTAGGAACCAGGTGTCAGGGAAATGCCAGCGCACTCCAGGCTGCGAGAGCCATGGCCTGCTGATAGTGACATAGCGCACCCTTTCAGACCTTTTAACCTAAAGGGCGACGACATATACGTGCATCTCAACGGCAACAGCATGGATCCAGAGGGAGGGCTGGAAGCCTTGGGACTGCAATTTCTGTGGAGAGCTTGGAACTGCACAAACGGCTAATGAACTGGCCAGAAAGTGGGCGAGTTGAGGGCAGAATTTCACAATTCAAGCCCACCCTCTCTCATTGGAAGCGGGCAGGCAAACAGAGACTAAACAACAGAGGGCCTCTCCTGGGGCGTATTTTGAATATTTCACTATCCTGGCCGTAAAAACTGGCAATAATAATAGAAATTATGACAGTAAGAAAAAAGGAGGCGGGAAATATACGAACTAAGCATCCCCAACCACGTCTAATCGCACGGTCAATTTATAAGGGTAGACTTGCCCACTCCATCCAGTGAGCAGTTCAGGCGCATGACGGTAGTGAAATATGCTGAACAAATTCTGAAGGGCTTTGCGCAATAATTTAAGGTACTAACAACACAGGTATTAGCTAAAAGCCCAGACACGCGTGTTTCGCCGATCTTGTGCCGCTGCCTGACGCAGCTGCGAGGGGTTCGGCTCGTCAGTGGGTCCCCCAGCTTTACCCGTGTGTTTTCTGAAGGGCTTAACAGGTGATTTCCAACTGCTTGCAAATCGGAGACCATTGGGGACTTCGCAACTCGCGTGAAGATATAAACCACAGTGGCTAGAGTATACGTGAGCAAAGTAGGCTCAGGGCGTCCTGTGGATGTCTCCGCCCTCTTCATACCATGAATCCGGTTACGATGTGAGTACAGCGGCAACATTGTAGTAATATTGTGCCACGTATCCCTCGTCTGTATGAGAAAGTGCACGGTCAACGGATGAGTAATCGCCATAAACGGGACCCACGTCAAATCACCCCTATGACCACCATGGCCAAGCGTTCAGTCCGCAGAACTCTATCCAAATGGGAAGAGATCAGTCAGTTTTTTCTAACACTGTGCCGTCTGTGACTCCGGGGGGTGGGATACACTGGACGGCCGGTTTTACGCATCCTGTTCCCCAACCACGCCTCGCGTCATTATGCCATGCGGCAAATCTTCGCTCTTGGATACCGCTGTCGCTTAAACATCCGCTTGGGGCCTAAATTGCTCGCAAGCGCGCTCTCTCCCTCTCCCTCTCTCTCTCACACACACACACACACACACACTCACTCTCACTCGCTCACTCTCTCTCTCTCGCCCAACAACAGCAACGGGGGAAATTGCATTCTACTCTCAAGATGAGCGACCCAGCGTTGTTGTAATCACCGAAAACTTGCCTATTCAGAACTTCCACCGGCAGCAACGCGGCATCTTTCGCCTTCACGCGCAACTCACCGAAGTTGGGTCCACTCCGTGGGGGACACGCGGCAGAGTTTGTCGCTCGCGATGGTCAAACTGTCGCAATAGGGTACTTGCTCAGCTTGGAATGATATAACAAAGTGTCAAATTGGTTGCATAGAAATCCTGGCAGAAACAGGAAACTCCAACTTCGGACATGGTACTTTAAATCTTGCGAGCAATGTCCCAAGTACTACCGGAAGCTAGGCTGCAGTTACTGAATCCCCGTCTCTCCACTTGCATGACACCGTCATAGGAAATCTGCCAAAACATTGACGAATTCCCCATGATACCCGGGTTGAGCGTATAAAAAGCACTCCCAAACTTGTGCATAGGCCTGGACGCGAGCACGTGACTTTGCTGCCGTCGAGCCCGAAAATTCGTCAATTACGTTTAGACGCACTGAAGACCTGACCAAGCTGGCATAGAGGTGCATTGCCTGTTGAAGTTACTTCATTGATGGCACTTCAAGTGTGCTTTGAGAGGGCAACAGCTGTGCGATGCATTCTTCTTTAGGATGAACAAACGAAGATTTCAATCCGATGTCAGTAATTTTTACTGTCTGTTCCCTCACTTTCAACGCTGATAGCTTTCTCGATCGGAGGACGTTGCTGGTACTCGAGATGCCTTGATAAAGTTATGGTACTGGCGAGCCCGCTTGCGGGAGTGAAGCCCGATGGATTCCCGATGCGACGACGATGACGACAGGCGAAGTGGGTCTGAAAACTAACTCTGTGGAAGCACAGATGACCACGGCGAGTTTTTCGATCAGAGATATGTGCTTGGCTCGTGACCTAGCTGCCAGCTTCTGTCAGCATGGAACGAAGTTTGCACTAAACGGCCACAGGAAACACTAAGTCGACCCCCGGACTAAACAGGCGTTCGCCCCCCCCCCTCAGACTTCACCTATGCAGTAGGCATGAGATCGGTTCGGAAATCGGGCTATGAGTATACGCTACCCCTAAAAAACAATCTTTGAATACATATGTGAAGCATGGCCTTTTTGCGAAAATATACGTCGGCTAGGAGTACTCGACAGATGGCGTGGCCAGTGAACGATTATACAGTCGGTTGGCAACACAGTCGATCGACTCTTCGACTGAGATCGCCATCTACTGTGCCGACTCGAAAGCGAAGTCCTCTGGCAGGAAATCTTACATGAACACAGTCCTGATTGGTAGACTTTGAGATTGCCAGCTGACGGCGTAGGCAGACGTGTTAAAAGTTGACCCTGAGCTCATCTCTTGTCTCTTTATTTGCAGGACTTCTGCGTCAACTTCGCTCACCTACTGATTGTTATTGAAAAGGACCCTTTTCCGCAACTTCGAGCAGGCTGAATCGGTAGATGGATGCCGCTGGGTAGCCTTACTAGGTGCCCAAGACGGATTGGTGTTCCGACCAGGCAGATTGGTGAGTGAGTCATTTATCTGGCCACGGAGGCGCCATAGTCTCTTCCTTGGCCTCTCCAAACCCCAATTTAGGCCATCCCTCCCGAAAGTGATCTCAAGGTGTGACCCAAACGCTCACAATCTGGAGGTGTAAACGTTACCACAGCAACAGCATTCCTGTGACGCTTCGCCTAGCCACGAACTGAGGAATGGGAGTACAATGCCGATGCGCTCTGGGGCGGTTTAGAGCCCGCCGGTGACAGCTGTACCTGGCAGCACTGTGTAAGTGGGCATAAACAGGTTAAATGTGAAAAGCCATGACCGGTAAAAGTCAGCAATCGTGGGTCTTAAATCACCTATGTAAGTTGGCCCGGACTATCAGAAGCTGTCACAGCACTTCGCATGTATGCGCTTTCCCAATCGAGTGCGACCTAAATAAACGGGATTATAAGATTTCAAAGCGAGACTTAAGAGCAGAACTTTGCGCAGGAGGCTAAATGGTTAACCACTTTTGGAGTTCCTTTAAATTGTGCGGTCCAGTATTTACGGAGGGAGAGGGGAGGGGTCAGATGCAACCTTAAACACGCACTGAAGTTTATCTCTTTCGTCTGGGAGGAGAGGTGGCTGCAATCACAACAATTCCAGGGTCTCATTCCAGGGGAAATGGGGATTCAGATGAAACTGCACCAGATCCAGTCCGCGGTTCCAGTGTCGAACACTGTCCGGAGTCAACAGGCAAGTTAGACGAACTGCTACAGGATTCTCCATAAAAATCGAAGACTTTATGGTGCATCGCATGACGAGTAATTAGCGACAATTGGCCATTTCGCCCCAGAGCCGACTTGTGCTACCGTGCTCATGTGGGCCGACTCCCTGCCTGTTTGCCCTGCGTAATATGAACAACAATTATCTCGCCGAATTTGACGGTTCGAGGTCTCGGAAGCAATGAAGCGCATTACGTCTGACCTGGGCGTTGGGCATGGCCCATCGATCAAATACTACAGTGAGCTGTCGAGTCCTATGCCCTGGAGAACAATTAAATTGGGACGCAAAGGCTGGTGTTGGCTGTTTGGTTCGCGGAAATCGGTTTTACACTCACGCATATCAAACGGGTCGTACATTGCGGTCGCAAATTCGGCAGCAAAAAGCAGAGAGATCTCGTTACAAAATTCCCACCAAAACCTTGACTTCACTCGCTTAGGGGTAATGGTCAAAATACGCTGCAAGACAATTTGATGACAGCATGAGACCTGGTACTCAGAAGATAACTCAGCTACTCGTCGTGTGCACATCCTCGTTGACTCAGTCATCCCGCAAGCGAGGACAGAACTCGGTGTTAATAGGCAGTGAGTTGGGAAATTTTTAATTCGGGCACAGGACCGAAACATCAGGCAAATGCACCCACTTTTCGGAGTTTGCATTCTGTTCTCCGGACAATATAGGTGCCCCGAAATCAGGTATACCAGGATGGATCAGGGTTGTAGATCAAAGGTTGAAGAAGACCTTATCGTAAGGGTTGGGTGAATTAATAGTAGCCGGAGTGGGACCAGAGAAACAAGGCCGAAAGCCAGGGGGTAGAAATCTTTTAGGGGAACAGAAGCTGGTGCCGTCAGACCAAACTCCGGGATCTGTGGACAAAATTTCGAGTATTTTGTCGAATTTCGCTTTAAGCGTCCACCAGAAAGGTTCGGATTTAAAGTACTTCATAATTTAACGTCTGTCTCCATCTGAGCCTAATGCATTCGCATGCTAAGAAAAGTGTGCAAGCAATGCACTATAAAGGGGACAGGCTAATAAACAGTGGGTGGGACACAATAGCACTCCTAGAAGGACATACGGTACAAGTTTGCGGAGGCAATCGCCAAAAGGGACTGAACCAGGATGTTG
>CACRXP010000157.1:41507-75784 GCA_902702965.1 Spirometra erinaceieuropaei
GAAAACAATCGCAAGGTGTCGTTTGAAAACGGACTGATCTCCGATGGAGGTAAACCGTAACCAACAGGCGAGGGGGGATAAAGTGTCAAAACACACATAAGTTTATGCAAGGTCGAAGCGGGATCTATCACTCTCTCTCTCTCTCTTTCCACGGAGGATTATAGAACGCTTCGGCAAGCAAAGCTAAGAGCGTAAGCAGACCTCGAAGCAAAAGTTAGAGGAAGTGAGCCTGTCGAGGTACAAACGCTGTCATTGACGCTACTTCTACCACCAGTAGCACCACCGTCACTAACACAACAATAGTTAATATTGAAAAGATCTTAGTACCTATCGGCCGGGTGCGGAAGAAGTACAGAAGGCTATATGAATTGTCCTGTTTGTAACAAGCAAAAAGCACCACTGTTACTACCGCCGCCTTCTCCACCTCTACATCGTTAGGCCATTTCCTATCAACTAAAGACAATAATTCGCACCCTCGAAAAACGCAAATCGAAAAAGGTGGGCAAGAAATTACTAAGAAGAATTCCTCCCGAGTAAGTGGTAATATCAGACACATCCGTGGGCGTAAAACAGTCTGCGCCATGAGCGGATGTGGATACGCTAACACCCCTCCCCACAGCAGATGGTAGGCGCTGGGTCTGAGCGAATCCCTAACCAGTGTCGTACATGTCAGGCCAGTCAATGCACCCAATTTACTTATCAGTCAGCTGACAGGCTCGGACAGTCGACGGATGCACAGAGAAAAAAGGATTGAATCAGGCTGATACTGATGAATCTATCCGCTTAGTAAATCAACACCCTTCTTGCTAATAATAAATCTCATATGCTTGGACCTATCAAGCGGCAACAACAGTCGTGGCAGAAAAATGGCCAACTGACAGAATAGAGTAATCCTAATCGACATTAATAGCCAGGCTGAAGTGGCCACAGAATAGGACCTTTATGGTGCCTTTCGCTTCTGTGAATTCCGAACCTATGTGTGTTACGCGCAGACAGCGACTTCACATCACTTAAGTCAGTAAGCCCAATCTTAGTCCCAGACGAAGTGACTCGAACCGGCCATCGGGAAGAACACAGGGGGGGAAGGGGAGGTCGATAATGGGAAACCGTCCCCACAGCACATAAGTACTTTTCCTACTACAATAAACCCGACGCACTCCTACCTATTATTACTACCCCGTGTTTTCTGAGAGACAATCATAAGGCACGATTTACCCCCGAGAGGGGTCGTTGACTCAGGCTATAGCTGACCGCCCAAGTGGAGGGGGATGAAAATGAGTCTAGACGACAGAGCTGTCAACGGATCGGCAGACGACAAAAACAACGACCATATGCCAAACTGCCTCACAGTTGCCAGACGGCAGGAGTCTCCTCCTATTTTGATAACTGATGACAGCCACGCGCAGGCTAGGGGGTAGCCTGAATTTGCAGCGGGCAGATAGGCGTAAGGTTGGAATGTGAAAGGAAACGGCATAGTAAAGGGAAAGTGCTTAAGAGAGTCGTGATGATTCATGATATTACTTAAATAAATGCCGGAAGGAAGCAAAATGAAGGGATTCTGACATGCGATGAGGAGTACAACAAGAATAACGAAAACGTAACGTTCTAAATCCGGATACTGCAATTGTTGCAAACATAGAGGTTGGATCTAGAGGAAGGCAGGCTACGTAAACGAGCTATGAGGAAATCTTTCATCATTTTATCCAAAAAGGGTGCTGAAATGTGCAAACTGCAAGAGTGGGTGACAAAGCAAGAGGAGGGATTCCGACGGAACTTACCCTTGAAACTAATTTATGTGCGTTACTCTGAGGGCGCTGAGTTCTTCTGACAGAGATTACCGCGAGAGGTGTCCACCGTGGGAGGTGACTAAATGGAAGATTTACTGGGATTATGTATTCATCAAAGTATTACACGGAGAAACAGGGAACAAATGGAGCCAGCGAATACGCCCTTAGGCCGGAATCGAATCGCTGATCTCTGACTTCGCGCTGGATTGTCTGCTGACTGAGCACTAAGGGTTCAGCAGTCAAATCCCATCTAAGGGCAGGTCTTTGTGTGCGTCGGTCTCCTACTTTCACGAAAATCAGTGCATAGGCGGCAGTGCCAAATGCAACCTGATAAGTGACTGCACACCCAAGACCGTTTGAACATTCAGAATCCAAATTACTGGAATTTCATTTGCTGGTGAATGGCTAGATGTTCAAGGTTGTGTGTGTGTAAAGCTGCACTTATGTTCAGAACTGGAACCCTGATGTCTGAAATGGCAATAATACAATTTTCGCTGACCTGCATCGCACTGCTAATAGAAATCTGACAGCCTCTGATGTTAATTTATGCGGGCAGCACCCCAAACGGAGGCTGTCAGACTTGTGTTTTTGCAAGGCTAGAAGTTCTGCGGGGGGCCTAAATGACGCAATATTGAGTTAGAGTTGCAGTCTTCTTATCCCTCCATGAAATTATTTGCTTTCACTTAAAATTTTTAATGCTTGTCAGAAATCTTGGCATTCGAAAAGGCCTTAAAGAGATAGCGCGACTACTAGGGGCCACAAATTTGTGATACTACATACTAACCATGCCTGCGGGCTCATATCGTAGATTGCCTTTTCTTAGAATGCTGTATAATTTGCCCCATGGTACTTGCCAAATGAGTAGGGCTTTGAGAGCAAACATCGACTATTCGGAACTCCATTAAGTAAGTAAACTCAAGTAAACCGTGTTAGCACCTCTTAAATTTCGGATGTTTTACGAAAGAGAGCAAAGTAGGATATGAAGTCGTGCATTTAAACTACAAATAAAACATCGACTTCGGAGTAGAGTTATTTCTTGGGAATCCCGCCCGTTAACACTAATAGTCTATCCACCTTTTCTGTGTTTTTTTTGTGGAAATGTCTGGACGGAAATACACATTAAACTGTCCCATTTTCAGGCTGAGGACAGAAAAAACTTATAGAAGAGGAATGGTAAAATGGCACTTAGTTCATTCAGGAGGAATGATTTATCTATAAAAGTTGTATTGAAATACTTGGAGTCCCTCATTAGTACATGCTAAGTGCTTTATTAATTAGGAAATCACTCTGAGACTAGGAGAATTTCGTTCTGTCCATCTTCTCCAGGGCTAATCTCAAATCGAATAGTCGGGTTCGAGCCCTGCCCGTTGACCTATCCTTGATGTCGTAATTAAATGGAGTTCAAATACTCTGACTGCCATTCTTACTAGAAGAGATTAATTATTTTAGAGGTTGTTGGGGCTGATTTTTTTTTCAAAAAGTTGCCTGTTGTATTTCGCCTCGGGAATTTTTTCAGGTATACTACTACTTAGCTACCAGAACGTCCAACCTTAAAAAGGTCAGGACTGACATTGCCGCAGTTATATGGAAGAAATGGGTTGCCCTACTCATATGCGAGTACTTTTTGCACTGCCGCAAACTCTTCATTACGCAGAAATTTAGGCTTGCAAAGATGGCGGCTTGCAAAAACTATACAACGAGCCAGAGATTGATTAACAACAATATATCAAGAGGCAACAGTGACATTTTTGTCATATATGCTGCACTACCTGGAGTCAGCAGTGGCAGTTGCGTAAGGTAAAAGCGAATTTTAAATCAAAGAGTTGAGGGAAACAGCGGCAGGCTTGATAATTACTTTAAACCTATAATAACTTCTTTTGTTTCACTGGCTTGTTCGCGGCACTTGCAGAAGCGCCAGACTTCCGTCCTGCCGACACATGGCCCCGCCAAGGGGTCCTTTGTGTTTTATTTTTAGCACAACGGATAAATCGAGCTGCATGATTTGGCAGTAATGATAGCGAAGGTACGTTTCTGCGTGGATCGGTTCTCAGAAACAATCGTAAAAGTGAAGTACTTCTCATTCTTTGTTTTCGGAGAATGCGGGTGGACGGGGCCGAACGAAGGTAGCCTCATCCGCTCCCAACTCCGAAAAATATTACAGATAGTTATTTAATTGTAGTATTGTCTCTGCAGTGTAGCCCACACTAGAAGCGTACCCAAGCCAAATTTATTGCAAAACCTTGTCGCACTGCAAATATCTCGCATTAAAAATAAAGGACAAACGACCCGTCAAGCTGGTCCCTGACCCCGTCATCACCGTTTGGCTCGCACCCAAAAACAAGGCCATGCGCTAGCAGAACGGCCTAAAGGCCTGACAGGGATTTAACAATCATGTGAGTACTCGTGGGATGACACTAGGGTATATGGCAGTCTGCATATTCCCTAATTTTCCACGCTTTCCTTAGAAATTTTGGCTATAACTTCATTTGGAAAAACAGTATGGTTTTGCATACAACGGTGGAGTTAATGGATGAAGATGGCAGAAATATTTTTCCAGATTTTAGGTCGTTGGAGGAACATAGTAGGGGACATGTTATTTTCTCCTTTTTCAAAAAATGGGTCTGGTACTAACAAGTTTTCTGCGTCCTTCGTTTAGTTTTTGCAATAATGTGAAGGTCTGATATGGGTTTTCTCAGCGAAAAGTCAACGTTATAACAATCTTCTGGAGAGTAAGAGAAACACTATAGGTCAGTTCGGGGTCCTTGATCTACTGCATTGTTTCCTCACGCACGCGTACAGGCAAAAAATCGTAACGATGGCATCTTTTCTTTCGGCGATGCTTTTTATACCTCAGATACCAACTTGAGCAAACATGCATTCCTTCAAAGAAAACAAATTTCTCATACAAAAACCAAGCATTTCCACTACCTAGCTTAGGAATTTTTCCACGCGTGAAGAGGATTTCAGGTGTCAAAAATTTTACCCCAGAACGAAGAAAGTCAATCATATTTTCAAGAGGCGTTTTAATCCTTCCCGAGGAGTATGATTTTCAGTCAGTTCGATTCTGGTTAGATGAAATATATTCCATTGATGTCGTTATACTTATCGATCAGTTTCAAACTTGTTTGCGTAGTTTCCATCTCATACATACCCATCCCGGGATTTACTGAAATATATAGAGCACTGGGAAAGTTTGCTTAAAGGTTAATGTGGCGAGTCATCGTATGTAAAGAGGAAGCTATATTCAGTCCAATAAAAAACATCTTCTGTAGAACGTTTCGATCATCTTTATTTATTTTGGTGCAGTGTCCAAAGAAGTTAATTTGATGAAAACCACATGATCGTAGACCCCGATAAATGAATCTACGCAAAAAGCCCTCTGGAGTCTTATACACAGGTAGTATTCTGTCACATGTGTTTTCCTGTACACCTTAAGGAAACAGATACAAACTTCAATTTCGTTTGAAACGAGCATGAAGCAACGGCCACTATCATTTTGTATGCATGTGGGTAAAAAATGGCACCATACCCCTAAGTGCCTCGCTCGACTAGTGCATAGCTGTGCACTTTTGAAAATATCAGTTGACAAGGAATATTTAAATGAAGAAGGTAGAATAGGTAAATTTGGGGAAAATAAGTGCGCAATAACATCTAGAAATCAGAAATGCAAGGAAGTTTAGAGCACCAAAGACTGTTCGAAACCTGCCGGTTCCTGAAAGCAAGAAGTCACCGAAAATTTAGTTGTTTAGACTGCTAAGGCTGGATAAGTACAGATCCTGAGTTTACAATCAGATTGTTAACACATGACAGACATGGGAATAACGTACATCGAAGGTGAGACGACTGCTTACATACCACGGATGCGAGCATCCGCAGACACTACTTGACCAATTAAAATAATCATTTGCGCGATAATATAATTCTGTAGATATGTCAAGTCACCGACGCCATTCAAGCCATGCGAAGATTAGAATATTCAGTTTCCAATTTTACATTTGCAAAGTGGCTTAAGTTGGACAATCCTGCACATTGCTAAAAACGGACCACTTAGGCTCAGGTCTTCGCTGGACACCTAAATTATGCTGAAACACAAGCAGAAAGCTGTGGACTGTCGGTGAATTGATGGTTAGTTGGTCACCCCGACTTAATCGACCAAAGATTTTGGAGAAGTACGCACGGTGAGGCAAAAAACGAGTAGATCGTGATGCATGGTAGAGTAAACGGAATTGTTAGACGTTCGATCGTTCTATCTATTAGACGTTTGCTCCCGGCGAACAAAGCGGAAAACGTCCCATACAAACAGAGAAAATGTAATCATAGGCTAAGCTGAATCAATAAACATAGAAACAGGTACCAAGAGAGTGATCTGTCAGGACTGTGGATGAGACCGTTATTCCAACTTCACAGCCGCTTAACAGTTCAGAGCTGTGGACAGCTTAAGGAAATTGCCGCGGATTTACGGACGCCAAATGAGTGACTTTAGCCTTTCGCTGGTTATTAGTATGAACGAGGTCAATAGTTATGAGGAAGGAATTACCAAATATCGTAGCCGGCAGGCAATCACACCGGTTTCACTCTGTCTCCTCAAAACATTGATCTTCATAATTCCAAACCACTGTGTAAATCCCGTGGTAATTTACAGTAGATCGGCTGAAGGTATTGTCACGGATTTATCCGACAGTCAGGGAATTTTGAATACCGAATTGTTTTCGATCAGAGTCCTCAGGGCCTGTAGCTCAAGCCAATTACTAGAGTGCTGAGTAAAACATATGTGTTGGTCGTCATGCGCGGAAAATAAAGCACACTAACAACCACCGAAGAGAACGGTTGTAAAATTTTAATCAAAAAATGGTCGGTCAAAATCGAAAACAAGCCGAAGTAAACGGAAGCGTATTAATAATAGGTGTTTTGACAACTTTAAAATAATTCGCTTTGACCCGATTGCGAAAATCTCGAAGCCTCGGTGAGATTTGAACCCACGACAGCAAGGGAAGGCTTTAGTACAGCCAGCGTCATAGGATTGCGATAGTGGCAAATGCAGTCACCGGATTCAGCGGAGCAATCTCGGACCACTTTGTGTAGGCGTCAACCAAGACTAGGTAGGAGACTTCGTTGAATGGGCCAGCGAAATCAATATGCACGCGTGACCAAGGCCTCTCTGGTGGTTGACAGGGTGTTGGTGGTTGATGAGGAGGCATCATGGCAGCTTGCTGATATCGATAACAGCGTCAAACTAGGTCGCCGATGTCACCGTTGACCCTCGGACAGTAAACACAATTGCGAGCAATAGACTTCATTCGGCTGGCACCAGGATGAGCGGCATGAGATTGACGTAGTACAGTGGGTCGGAGAGAAGATAGGATCACCACACTGTCCGCAAACATGAGACAGGAATCAACCACAGATAGCGATGCTCGGCGGAGGAAGAGATGACGAAGATCGCCAGCAAGTGTGGTGGTTGGCCAGCAGGTGTGCGCGTAGGTGATGGCCTGACGGAGGACAGGATCCTGTTCAGTAGCAGGTCGGATTCCGCGGCTGTGACAGGGATACCTCGTCTGGCGTCTGGAAGCTGACGGTGTAAATCATCCTCAATCGAAATAATGGCAATCACCGTATCTTCTCAGGTACCTGATGATTGCTAATGAGGCGAGAAAGGCTTTAGCCTGACCAAAATCTGTAGGACGACAGTAGAGAATATCGAAATCGTAGCCAAGAAGGATGGTTGTCCATCGATGAAGTCAGCTGACTGAATAGACGGGAATACCCTTCCTCGAACGGAGGATTGACCGCGATGGTTTGTGATTTGTCAACAAGCTGAAGTGGCGGTCGTACAGCAGTTTGTGGAACTTCTTGACGGCAAACGCGAGGGCTAGAGCCTCCTTCTCTATTTGCCCGTTGTTCTCCTCCGCAGGGGGTTAGCGTGCAAGACGCATCCCGGATCGCCTTTTCGGACCCATCAGGAAAAAGTGTGTGAGATGACGGCACTAACTCCGTGGTGGAAGTATCTGCAGCAACAACGATCGACTTTAGCTGGACGAAGGCCTTTTCGCAGTCGGAGGACCAGAACCAAGGAGCATCGTTCTGCAGCCGACAGTTGAGGGGGCCCGTTCGTCGTGCAGCGATTGTAGTAAGGCGCTATACTAGCTGATCAGGTCAAGGAACGAATAAAGTTGCAGTACATTCTCGGGTGCAGGCATCCTTGGGATGGCCCGGACGTTTTCAGGATCTGGATGGCGACCGGTGACGTCGAAACCGAATCCGAGGTACTTGATTGAGTCGAGGGACTTGTCTCCCCGCAGGCGGAACCTATATTCCTGCACGCGTTTGAGTACTGCGCACACTCGTTCTTGCAGCTCGGCAGGGGAGCGACTCAGGATGATAATGCCGTCCAGGTACTCAGCTGTGCCAGGGATGCCGGAGAGCGTTGCGTTCATCGTTTGTTGGAATCGGACCGGGGTGTTCTTGACACCGAAGGGCAGTCAGGTGTATTGGAGCAGACCGCGGTGGGTATTGATGGTCAACAATTCGCGCGACTCTGTGGCGACCTCGATCTGCAAATACGCATCAACGAGATCCAACTTATCAAAGCAAGTGCCATCATTCAGCAGGGTGAAAGTATCAGCCGGAACCGGCAGTGGATAACAGTTCGGCGTCAGCGCGGTATTGAGACCGGTGGAGAAGTCAGCGCAAATGCGAATCGAGCCCTTGGACTTCTTAAGCACAACGATTGTTGCGGCCCAGGCGGAGTAGGATACGGGAACTAGAACTCCCAGTTTCTCCAGACACTTCACTTCAGCCTCGACAAGTGGTAGGGCTGCAAATGGGGCTGGTCGCTTTGGACGGAAGACTGGTTGACTTCCAGGCGAAAGAAGTAGAACGACTTGAGTGCATGTGCAACGACCCAGACCGTCTTGGAACACTAGAGCAAATCGCTGGAGAATGTCCTTGGTTTGGTCTACGAGCATAGCGGGAATCTGCACCTGACTGCAAACAACACGAAGCGGCATATCGGCCAAACCGAGTTGTTCAATCCAGTCGAGACCAAATAAATTAAAATCAGACTTGGTGATGTAGCAGGTCGCAATGATGCTGGTACTGCGGAACGAGACACAGCATTGCAATTGCCCAATTAGCTGTACGAGACCACCGCACGCGGTTTGTCGGACCGGGAAGTCCGCTGCATCATGGGGCTGCCAAGGAACTGCCAGAATTTCCCAGAGATGATTGTGATATTCAGTTTATTTCAGTTTATTTGGTAAGGATAATAGGCAAAGCCTTTGAAAACCCTATTGATTACATGTCAGCTCGTTAGAAATAACTTAACACGAACAAAAAATATTCACTATAAAAACAGTACTTGGTTCATTTGAGTAGCATTGTCTCAGAGGAAATATTTGTGGGGACCAGGAGTATTAGTTCAGATTCATACCAGTGTGCAACTGTACGCGAACCACATGGCCATTGAGCAAAACGTCAACAAACTTTCTACGATCAGCCGCAGTAAGATGGAATGTGGCCAAGAAACTTAGAAAGTTACCAATTGACTGGGGTTTGGATTTGTGTTTTGACCGGAAACGGTGCCTGGAACTAGAACTGACGGGGGTTGGCTTGCTTCCAGAAGCTGGTATTGATTTGCAAAACCCATCAGAGTGTCCCATCTGATTACAACTTTGCCGGAGATGCTGGCGGATTGTGCAATCCCGGTGGAAATGCCACTCGCCACAGTGCCACCAAGGAGATGGCGGAGATCGCTCCTTGGGCATTTGCCTGGGCCACGTAACAGTATGCGACTTGGTCTATATGACTGTATGGGTTGAGCGAGATATGGCAAGGTTCTGAATAATAGCACAGTCGCGCTTTAGGCTGATCAGCGTTTGGCACTCTGCTGCCAGCTCTTGGAATGTGGTAGAGTTGTTCTGCTGCAGTTTGGATAGGAGCCGTGTCCGGATATCAGCATCCTTGGAGGACTGGGAGCCGCAGATAAATATAAGGCATTTCAACTGGTCTTCTGTGAGGGAACCCAGTTGAAAACGCCCACAGTCACGATTAACAATGCCCGCCTACGTGATGGAACCATCGAAATCTCGTTGCACAGTTGTAAACACTGAAATCGAGTGTTGAAAAGGGATGATCGCTCGCCTAAATCCTTCTACAACGCCTGAACCGTGTCCATGAAAGTGGCTTCTCGGGTATTGCTGGGGAGGACGAAACTGGCATAACGCTCTTGTTTGGCCGGACCCGGTTTGCGGAGTAGAAGGCGAACATCCATGCGTCGTCCTGGCAGCCAGATCGACAGTGAACAAGTCTTCGTATTGTTTGTACCGGGAATCAAAGGTAATATAGGTCTGCGGGTCACAGAAGAATTTAGCGATGACGCCGGCAATGTGATCAACAGATTGCGAACCACCAGCCGCGCTTGATTGGCCCACAAACCATCATCATACCAGCGGTGCCCGCAAGGTGCCTTAAAAAATATTCAAGGAGTGCTGGCAGAGCACTGCAATAAGTACCCTTCTCCCAATATTATTTTTGGATTTTTGCAAGCATTTGGGGGGATAGGGATATCTGTTAAGGTTAAACTTCCGACGCGGGAATGAGTGCCCCCCAAATTTAGTTCAAGGCCGCCTGTAGCACGGGGTAGTAGTTATTCAGGTGTCTAACAAAAGTTTTCATATCATCCTCTGAAGATTGGTTAAATTACTCACGAAACACTTGGAAACGTCAGCATCTCAATATAACTGTTCCGGTGAGCTCATCATCATCATCATCATCATCATCATCATCATCATCATCATCATCATCATCATCATCATCATCATCATCATCATCATCATCATCATCATCATCATCATCATCATCATCATCATCATCATCATCATCATCATCATCATCATCATCATCATCATCATCTTTTTCTTCTTCTTCTTCTTCTTCTTATTATTATTATTATTATTATTATTATTATTCTCCTTTTTCAAGTAATCAACCCGGATATCTCAATTTTGCCAATCTAAACGCATATTAAATAACAGATCGCTTGTCCCGCTAACATCAGACAGCAACGATTTGGAATCGCTTACCCCGAATGGCTTATTGTTGATGAGGAACTGTCCAATGCTGGCTTGCAGGGACGAATTGGCGGCACGGTACCACGTTGGATAGAAACACGTACACTACCTCGCTGGCGTGTTCTGGAGACAATGAGTGAAAGAATATCTCCCAAGTCTCCAGAAAACAACAAGGCAGATATGACAAGCCGCGGACCTGAATCCAGGTGATATTATTTCACATTCGCGGGAGCACACACTTCGTGAGCATTGGCCTTTGGGAGTAATAATTACGTGCGAAAACAGTCGGTTCATGTAAGAATCTCAGAAATATTTGAATTGTCTTCGAAAATGAGCTTTGCGTGAGACAAGCGTAGGGAGTCTTTAAATGTTAATGATGCAAATCCTTTCAGATCTGTTGCTCAAATATACGACTCGCAGTCAAACTGGACGCTCCAGAAATTTGCAGTCCCCTTAACGACTTTATTAAGTCATACTTATCTAAGCGGGAACAAAAGGTCATAGTGGGTCCTCATTTTCCGGTGAGAGGTTTATTTTAAGCGGTGCCTTCGAGCTGACCGTATTACGTCCTCCGTGTTTTTGCCGAAAATTATTGATATTTCGTCAGCAGCTAAACGCTCAATCCTTTATTTTTGCTGATGATCTCAAATGCGTATGCTCTCTCTCTCTTTAAAACAACGACCTACCATTGGCTGGAATAAAACCATGCCGATTTGCCCATGCGTTCAGCACGGAGCTCAGCATAGCAAATGGAATTCTCTCATCCCAAATATCGCTGCCTGTGCTTTGAACCTGAAGGTATACATCAACCAGTGCGCCATCAATATGGGATATTTCACCATTAAGGGCATAGGTTCACACCACACAAAAATCTGAACCTCTCGCTGCATGCCGATGGAACTACGGCCAAAGTGGCCCAGATTTATGGTGTTATTTTTTGCAATATTTACTTTCCTAAATCTATATAACGTTTGTCCTTCCCATTCTTGAATATTTATCCCCATTCTTTGGTTTAGTGAAGGAAGCTAGTCTTTCAAGGATTAAAAATTTTCAAAGATATTTTACTAGGAAATTCTTTAGGACGGCACGTCCTATTGCATTATATAACTGAGTAAAAACTGAATGAGTAACACTTCTGCTGCCCGGCCTTCCAATATTGATAACTTTTCGAATTTTCCCTGTAATGAATAACCTCATCCATAAATCCTCAAATTTTCGGCAGCCACCAACCCTATAAATCAGTGGCAAACTCTTGTGTTGCTTTTTAATCATGAAATTTTGAGCTAACCTTCGTCGAAATTTGAAGGAAACTAAATTCCAAACTCTCTCATTTTAAAATCATCGCCAGTATGAAAAATAAACCCTGGAGCACTCAAAAATTTCGGCAACTTTATGTCTCACGATGGGTCCCATTTCCTCTGTTCTTGGTGCCCACCTTAAAGGGAAAATGTGCACATTAACTTCATTGCAATGCGAGGAATTCGTATATTTTATCGAAGATGTTGGAAGTGAGACGGAAGACAGGCACAAGCTGAGTTTTAACAATATTTTGAAAAATGCTCTTACAAGAAGACAGCCCGTCGATGTAGCCTTGCATAACTTTACTCTCGTGGCTTCAACTTTAAGGACGCTGGATCAAAAAGAATTCCATCTAGGGGCAAAAATCCAACAAATGCTGTCAAATTATTCGCGTCCACAGAAGTTGGTTTCATTTTATCTCATTTGGAGGGGCCCTCTCAATATCCTCGAGAAAATAAGCTTTTTATTAGTCGGGATAAAACTCCATTGCAACACAGACTTTCCCCCTCATTAGCAAAGGTAAAGCCACCCCATAATTCTACTCATCTGCAATTTGCTTCTGAAGCAGATTCTTCATCGGACGTCCACCAAATGTCCCTCATATCTGCAGCGGCGCTAGTTCCATCTAGCCTCATTCTGCAAGCTCAGTATGGGTCCACCTAAGAATCGCTAAAAAATCTAAATTAGCTTCGACAACGAGGCTGGCGCGAGGTAAGCGTAGAGAGTTTTTATTGCTAATAGTGGCGCGAATGCTTCTGAATCTGTCGGTCGGGTCTTCCGTCAAAGACAATTTTCTATGTCCCGCCAAGACCTTCCGCCTTTGTTTAGTTCCAGCGAGATCTTCATTAATGAGGAACCTTGCACGACAAAGATGTTAAATGCATTCTTTGCCAAACATTTCGCCATCGAGTCTGACGCAATCCCTTCACTTTCTCAATTGTCTGATGCATTCCTCAGCATCATTAATTTTGCTCCTACAACTATTCAACAACTGATAAACCAGCTTACTTACTCGCGTTTAAGTCAGTTTATTAAGGGTACGAGGCTTTCGCCCTTGAGCACCCTATTCATGTCGATAAACAGAAATAAAGTCATCAATTACATCAGCAAATGCGAAACGTTAAGAAGTTAGCGGTAAGTGTGAGCCAGGCGCAAACTGCCGCCGCTAAAACAATCATGATTGTATGTACAGTAGGTTCTCAACAAGTGAGCGTCTAGTCTGCACTTAAAGGATTTAACACTTTCGGAAAGAACGACGGCGAAGCCTTCTATATTAGCCATATACTAGTAATCTGGTCGCATCTCCTTTGCCCTATCCTCGGATGGACTCTGATGAATGTAACAGACCGCATCTGGGTTCCTGTCGCCTCGAGACTGGTTGTCATTGTGCCCTTACTGAATGCGCTCCATCGGCGGTCTTGACAAAGTCTTCTTTATTCGCCATATACTAGTAGTCTGGTCGCATCTCCCTTCCCCCCATGTTCCACCCATGTTCGGATGGACTCGGTTGAATGAAACCGACCGCATCTGGGTTCTTGTCGCCTCGAGAATGGTTGTCATCATGCCCTTACAGAATGCGCTCCATCGGTGGTCTTGACAAAGCCTTCTATATTCGCCATATACTAGTAGTCTGGTCGCATCTCCCCACATGTTCGGATGGACTCGGTTGAATGAAACTGACCGCATCTGGGTTCCTATCGGCTTGAGACTGGTTTTCAATTTCGCCACTTATTTTCTTATTCAAGGCGATACAGGCCAGTCCTGACCGACCCGCCTACGTACCATTTTATGAAATCCGTTACACAATGCCATATACAGCTGACATTTATTTCGGCCATGTTGATGTCGGACTATATTCCATTTTGTACCACCACATGCAGGCCAGTCCTCCCTGTTTTTTTCTGATGCTATTTTTCCGAGGGGTTTTTTTTCCTCCTGTTAAATTACTACAATCATTTTTAAAATTTGCTTTGGAGTTTTTTTTTCACCCCTCGTTTTTTTCATTTTCATTTTGCTTAACGGACTTCTAATCTCAAAAACTATGCATTGCACATTGTGCAGATTTTGCCTACATCGTCTAAAATTTGCATGTAAATTTATTTTTACTTGCTTTGATGGGACCCCGACGGGTCTTTAATAAAATAATTGAAATTGAATTGAAATTGAGTCCATTCCATGCCCCGATGACCCTGTGTGAGAAGGCGTTCCGTCGGACGTCCGAATGAGCCCGCTTCCTTTGCAGTTTGAACGGATGACCACGCAGACGGTCAGTCCGGGCCAATTCAAAGAATTCATCAAAATCTAGGGCACACTCTCGGCTTCTGACAATCCTGTAGGTTTGAATGAGATCGCCGCGCAGTTGCCTGTAATTTAGAGGAAACAGATTTAGTTCAGTCAGCCTGGTTTCGTAAGGCAAATGATGAAGATTCTTGACCATCTTCGTAGCCATCGCCTGTACTCTTTCCAGTCGTTGATAATCTTTCTTTAACCACGGTCGCCAGGCCTGGACTGCATACTCTAAGTGAGACCGGACGAATGCCCCATAGGTTTTTCCGAACAGCTCCTTATCGATCTGCACAAATCCTCGCCTCAGCGCAAATAACACCCTTATCGCACTTTTGGCTGCCCTTTGACACTGTGAAGATGGTTTCAGCGAGGAGGTCATTAGGACTCCCAGGTCTTTCTGTTCCACAACATTTGAAAGGGACTGACCACCAAGGACATATTGAAAGGAATCGTCCTCCTTACTGGTCTGTCTGGTGCGGAGTCTCAGGACTACACATTTGTCCACATTAAAATTGAGGAGCCAGCGAGCTGACCAACTGTTTAGGCGGTTGAGACTGTCTTGATGCGCGTACCTGTCAGTTGGTCCGGACTATCTTTCGAACTCTCTTATAAACGTCTAAGAGATTTTGGATTTCTACCTAGCAAACTGTTTTCAGTCCTTCTCGGAAGTGGTTTCTTTCCTGACTATTTGAAAACGTCTATCATTATTCCAGTATCCAAATCTGTATGGCTGTCTTTCAGATGTTCAAAACTGTCAAGGTGTCCATAAAACACTATCTACCGACAAAATCTTTGAAAGGATAATTGCCATGAAAATTATTGACTTTTGCTTAGCCAATCAAGTTAATAGCACCTCCGAACATGGCTTTTTACCCGAGCACGCTAACGAACCGTGTCCTATGCGTTCCTCAATGTAATTACTTCTCTTTGCCATTATCCCTTATCTGTTTTCGTCATTTATTTTGACTTTAGTAAAGCCTGCGATAGTGTCACACAGAAGACTCTTAGTTAAATTACAAGCTCTGGGACTTCACAGTCCTCTTATGGACTTTGCTAAGTCAAACCTGTCTAATCGTAAACAAAAGGTGTTAGTAGGATCCTCAATTTCCATACCTGCCATCATATATGCTGCAATTATTATTCATCCTTTTATCCGCTGACATTTTCCTATGCATCTATCTCGCTGCTCTTAATATACGCATCCGCACCATATGAATTATACTGCTGCCAGCTTAATAATAATAATAATAATAATAATAATAATAGTATTTAATGTCAGTTTAGAGGCATTGTCAGGGAAAGGTTAAACACAAATCAGGCCAGCAGTGAAATAAATTCCTGACACACAAGAATAAAGGTGATGATTGTTATTTATAGATGGGAGGGTGCAGGAGAAAAAATTGCTGCCCATGAAATGACGACAGTCAAGAAAGGGAGAGGCAACACTGTATTGGATATTACCAGTCGCATTTCTTTTCATGCAGTTAAGACTGGACCAAAGAGGAACACTGAAGAAAAGCTGTCGCAGTTGGCTACAGAAATTGCCCCTAGTGACACAGGCCATGGGATTCAGAGACCACGAACGCCATCGCTATGGTATATTCGGTCGGTGAATTCAGCACATAATATTTGTGGGAGTTTTTCTGAATGTAAACATCGAGTGACCGTTTTCTTAAGCAAAGGATAATTTTGTAGCGTTTTCACATTCCTGGATAATTTATTCAAAATGGCAAGTGTGTTCACAAAAATAACCGACGATATGTAACGGTACATGTCGGAGGAAGAAATAAAAAACCTCACGGACATCGTTATGCCGATTGTGGAAAAGATTTTTTAAAGTAGTAAGTGGGTTAAAGGTACGAATAAACAAAAGCTTAAATAATAAAAAGGGTCTTTTTTAATCTGCGAAACCACAAAGTTTCAAGATCTGTAAGCCGGCAAAATTCTGCATAATAGGCCAGTGACCCCTTTAACGGCTCTCTTCAGATCAGATTAGCAAGGAAGTATATCTAGTGCTCCACGTTAATGAGAATACTAATAATAATTTTATTTAATGCCAGTTTACAGGCATTATCAAGGAAGCGTTAAACACAAATATCCGTTTGTGCTACATTAAAAGTCTTTGGGCGCTACGAGGTTGTCGATGTAACGCTCCACCGACTGAGTGGGGTTGTTTGAATGGAGAAAACTTTTTTAAACAAATCCAGGATTGAGATGACGTAACCGCATACCGGTAATAATAGCCGCTGCCCTTTCCCCACTCAGTTGCCTCTTCTCTTCCCGCAATAGATTAGAATAACATCGAGTAGGTTTAGTAAAGCACATGCTAGGCGCTGCCAGTCTCCTCTGAAACCAAGAAAGAGCCTGAATGAAACTCATCTATTTCGACGGCACTTGGACTTCATTTCTTTCGGGTTACTGCTTGATCAGTAGAGCACGAAATTAGAGCTCGTTTTACGTTGAAAAAATCTGAGTTCAAAGGCAAAATAAAAGCATAAGTTCGAAAAAGGAACGATATACACTGTACAGATTAAAGATTGGAAGTTTTTGGCGCAGTTTTGGGTAAAATGTTTTCGTTGTAAATCTCGTCCCACCGATTACCTACGTCGACATCTGTTGCAGCTCTTCCCCGCAAAGGCCCACGGTGCTGAATTCATTATCGGTTGTTAAGCAGGCATTTTGAGGCAACCTCCCCATCCTGACAGAATATACCCCTGTTGTAACTAACGTCTTCTCGTGAATCATTTATCGTTTTTCGATGTACTTTGATTTTTACTCCTAGTACGGATTTTGTATCCGCGAAAGCTCTCCTTCGATTTGTTTGACGAAAGTAATGACGTGTCGACAACCCTAATTAGCCATTTTTAAGCCGAACGTTTTTTCCTGATGCTTTACCTTATCCCGCGTTTACTAAATTCAGCGATTTTGGCCACTCTGTAGACGCTGAGAATAACACTTTTTTATTAGGCCCTATTTGGAGGATATACTAATGAGTAATGATGAGAAAAACTGAAGACTACGGTCGACTCTGTTTCAATGGAAAGTCCGTTCTTAGTTTGCAGTGGCAGGCCGAATACCACAACTGGAACTAAACAAGTACACAAGGGAATTTTAGCTGTAATCGCGGGTGCGGATGTACAATAAAGTATTTCACGATTAATATACTTTTGCAACGTTGGAGCTGATGCAAACGTTATTTATGAGACGGATTGTATTATCTGAAGCACTTGCTGCGCGTTTGATTACCTATTTATAGGAAGCACCAAAACCCTTAAACTCGACCTAGAGAGTGAGGAAGACTTCAACAGAAGGACAACGTTGTACTGGACCGAAGGATCTTCATCCAATATTCTTACCTGATTAGCTCGAGTACTACAGCGTAACGTTTGCTCGACGGTGGCTGCAGTTTAAACTGACTAATCTTTGAAATATCATTGGGGAACAGTGAAGGTGGCCTTACGGTTGTTGGTCAAATAGGTTGATAGGGGTGTCACGTTGGTGTTGGGCGATTGCTTTCACTGATCGATTTTTCTCAAATTCTCTTAGAAGCTTGAAGTCCTCTCTCATTTTACTTCTACTAGGATGATTGCCACGGTTTTTTCTCGACAGCAGAATGACAGCACTATTCCAGCATAAATTTGCGACATGAATGTTTCCATTTTATCAGTACATTCATATATGAATGTACTGATAAAATAAAAACATTCATGTCGCATTTAGTCGTCCAGGATTAGACATTTGCTAGCCCGTTTGACTTGCGGAGCCCGCGACCGGGCTAGCCCTGGACGAGTAGAATGCTATCAGGGATGCCGGCTTTATATGTAAGGCCGCGTCGAAACTCCTTCAAAGGTCGTGATTAACGCACCTCAGTCGTCTTATAAACCACACTCTTTGCGATGCACTTTTATTGAGCCTCAATGGGCGCTAGGCCACCTTATTTAATACATGGATTTTATTCAAAAACTGCAATTGCACGTCAAGGTGGGTATTTCAAATTTAACTGGAAAACAGCACTTTAACTAGTGGGAAGTCTAAAGAGCTCATAGGTTAGGGGCTGAACGACTGCAACATACACAGGCTAGCCTGGTTTGCAGGCCAACAACGGCGTTAATGGTTACCCCCAAGTAGAATTGTATGGCGATTGGATGTATTCTTATCGCAGTTTGTACTTCACCACTGAGAGAGGTCACCAGGGGGTCTAATCTTTCATTTCACACGTGGCAGACTTTGAATGAGTCTTACGGTATTAACCCGTGAAAGCATGCTGATGTCACTTCGTACACGCATTACCGGGAAACTGAACATTTTTGTAGCGTAAAAAATTAAATTGGCCAATTTCGTCTTCCGCTATAAGGACTTGTGGCATTTACCCTGACTTCGCGCTGAAGGGATTTCTGTGCTGCAACCTAGTGGTAGGAGTCAATGTTCTTCGGTTTCAAGGGACCATTGTAAATCTTTACATCAAACACTGCTCTTAATAGCGTCAATGATTCCACCTCAGGTAGGCTGAAGTCCGTCTTTTGTCTTGCGCCTTGCTAGTATATTATCTACACCCAGCTACTGTCCGGACTGGGACGCAAGTCTAAAACGGCCCAAATTAGCCGAAACGATTTTCACATGATGTCCCACAAACTTTAAAAAGCGACGAAACTATCTTTAACCTACAATAGAATGCCCTTGAATAGCCAGTTCACAGTATTATCCTCTCTCAGTCACCAACAGTTGTTGCATTTTAATTACCCACACAGGACTTTGTACATCGACTTTCTCACTTTTCCACGGGATTGACAAATTCCTACCCATCACTGCTTGTCCAGAACTCTAACCACGTCTCTGACTTTACAAAGCGGACGACGACACTGAGGAGGCGTTCCTCCCTCCATTTTTTTCAGTGTTTCCTGATGCTTCTGCTTACTTTATCGTGCGGTCCGCTACCTGCTTGTAGGCACAGCAGAGTGATCACAAACAACCAGAGAGACTTAGATGAATGCTTCAATAAATAGACACTGCTGTCACATTAAGGTGCGTCGGCATCTGGATCATCTAAGGCTACAACTGACTGCGTCCCAAACCGTGCTTATTGAGATTACCCTTTTGGCCGGTTACATCTCCCGTCTGATAAAGACAGCAGTGCGGAGCCCTCACGTGTGCAACTGTTACCCATCCGTCCGCTAGTGCGTGTTATTCGCAGGCACATTAATTCCACAATGTGAGCTTGCAGCCGTGCGAGTTACACGATTGAGTAAGTACATCGGTCATCCACCCTACGGACGCTTTCTTAGCCGCAAATAACTTTCGACGTGCCGGCATACTGCGAGCGTTTGTTATTAGGGTTGTACGCTTGTATAGAATTTGCCTCAGCAAAGTATCGGGGATCTTCTCGTGTTTGTTAGCTCGTATAAGTGTCTTTTTTCGCTAATCAAAGAAAGCGTCCACGAGACTTCAGCTGTAGTCTTGCAATTACAATTTCTGCTTGAAATTAGCTTGACATTTTGGGTTGTGGGAGTCATTCTGTATTCGAAGATGTCGATAAATTGGGTTGAAATCGTCCTCAAAATATGGCGCTAGTCAAGTACCCAGCGACACAATATGGAGTTTGCGTCCTATGCAGTGATTCAAGCGATTTTTAGCTCAACATAACTCGAAATATCCGAGCGTTGTGCTCGATTCGTTTTATATACTTATTAGACGGACCTTGGAAGTAGATAAATCTGCTTTTGCATTTTGTGGTTTTGGACTTTAGAAATCATACCTCAAACCTAATGGACCCTGATATGATCCACGTACGCTAGCAGAACAAACTGAATGCCGTTTTGCGTTTTTGCGCCGGCCCAACTTTTTCACGTGCATTTAGAAGGCAAAAAGAATTTTCCTTGGTTCGGTTGAAAAGTTTATGATGCTTCCAAATAATTGCTGTCTTTCAAATAAAAATAAAATCACCAGCGCACATCCTCGCTGCCTCCTGCCGTAGGAAGTCCTAGCTTGCCGGCTTGCTTTGTAAGATTTTTTGCCATTTACACCTCTTGGTCTCGCTTGAACTTAGCTGTGCGTTGGTTTGAGTCGAAACCGATAAAATGATATTTTTCAAAGTCTTTTATTTCCACTTCGAGTAAGTAATAAACAGCCAACTTTGCTGTCGATCGATTCTCCTCAGTCAAATATGGAGTCTGTCGTTACAAGCAATCTTCCGATCGAAGGGGTAGAGCCGAGTGGCCCACAAACCTTCTCTACCTACTTTAATCTTGTCCACCGTGTTACGTCTGCCTATCCAAGTCCGTGCCTTCCATCCTTTCTCCACATCCGAGCTCAACCTAGTCAGTCTACAGTCTCTGGTGATGCGCCGAGCTTGAGAGATGGCATTCAGTCAGCGCTGGCTCCACCCATGGTTCGTCAACATTTTATCTCATTCTCCTCTCAATTTTATTCCGCTTTCGTCTCTTTAACTTTCAAGAATATGAGTTTGTGTTGTCTTGCTCCTGTTCCTTGTTTTCTGTTAGCCATTTTACCCTTATTCATTTTTGCCAGGAGCTTCTGGAGCACCCCACAGTGACTTTTATTATCTCATGACGGTACTATCTGGCAAATAAGGTTTTTGGATCCCCAGATTTTTGTATTTAGGGCTTATAGTCCATTCCGAATCTGAGAGCTGTGGCCATTTACAACCAATATTTTGGCGGGTAGAAGGCATTCCTACGTATAGACCCTGGATATGTCTTGAATGAAGTTTGTCAAATCACTATAAATTGGTCAGCTGGTAGTTTCACCCCGCCGGAGTTAACCGGGTCACCTCTAAAAAATGCAAGTCGGACATTCTTAGGAGTCCCAAGAATTCCAGTGTGGGCGCCAAATATGTTCAGTGCCATCTTTAGGCATAGAACTCTTCGGCGTTACCCGTTTGTTCTCGTTTCCAGTCAGAATTTCGTGAGGAATCTTCTGCTATTTGTGTTGTTAAAGCGGTTAGTGTTCACAACTATATAATGCCGACGTTCCGCAGTACGCGCATGATTGGAGTCGTTTGTCCCTGAAATTATCATAAATATCCCTCGTCAAACTCAATGACCAAAGATCCCGGATTCGAATCTCCAGTGATCCAGACTTGGGATTGGGTATGACTGGCTGATGACGACTAATAAGCCAGAAATGGCCACTCCAGTCCCCTTTGTCTTTGTCGGCAGTAACATTATGCCTATATCATGCGCCGCTGTGCGGCTGCTGGTCGGGCTCAAGAGAGAGCCCGTAAGGCACAACGGAACGGGTGAGTTCCGTAAGAACGATCGGTGAGCGCCCCTCTACCATTGTATATTCCCGATCGAAACCGACAGGACAACGGGCCCGTGGCCCAGTGGTTGGAGGCGTGGACTTTTAACTAACACGTCGCGAGTTCGAGCCCCAGGTGTTCCACACTTCGGGGTTGGGTATGACTGACTGATGACAGCAAATGAGCCAGAAATGGCCATTCCAGTCTCCCTTGTCTTTGTCGATACTATCTATGCATACATGCATATCGAATGACAGAGAACACGCGTGGCCCAGGTAATTGAATAGAAGAAGACGAAAGGCGATCACTGAGACCAATTGTTTATTTATCCGACGTTTCGAACTCTCACGCGAGCCCATCCTCAAGGAATGAAAAAAACTGTACAACTCATCGTACATTTAGCTCACCTCTGCCGGGGATGACCTCTAGCTGCCCTGCTGATTTGTTCACGCTGTGCTTGATAGGCGATTGGCAGATCGAGTCCGCGGTTGACTGCCACGCTTCCTACAGCAGGCGAGCAACTCGGTCGTCCGACTGCCCCAATATTCTCACGCAATGAAAGTCGAGGCCGTGCCCTGGCGAGGAGGTGTGGGCGGCTACGAGGGCTCGATTTATCCACATCGACTGACTGATCTCGACTATGCCGATGATATCGCCTTACTTGCTTCAAGTTTAGGTGATCTGCAGTCTATGGTGCCACGGATGAACGAGGTCGCTAAATCAGTCGGTTTGTCCATAAACGCTGGGAAGACCAAAGTATTCTCAAGCTGCATCCCTGACCAGGAGAAGGCACCCCTGGGGATTGATGGCTGTAAACTTGAAGAAGGGGACAGTTTTAAATACCTCGGGGCGAGGCTGCTGCCTAATGGACAGAGTAAGAACGACATTGTCTCCCGAATCGATGCTGCCCGCTGGGTTTTTTCAAGCCTTCGGAAATACCTGTGGAACCGACGTGACCTCTCCATCGTCACTAAGATTCGCGTGTACCGTGCATCTGTCCGGTCTGTCCTTCTCTACATTTGTGAATGCTGGGCTTTGCGCGTGGAGGATGAGCGAAAACTGGAGGTATTTAACCACCACTGCTTGAGGATCATCCTTCGAATGAAGTTAACCGACTTCGTCTCAAATGAGATAGTCCGCGCTCGCCGCCACAAAATCGCAAGGATAACTCAGGCCATCCAAGAAAGACGACTGAGGTGGTTCGGGCATGTTCTTCGTCGTCCACCTCAGGAGCTCAGTGTTACTGCCCTCGATCCGGCACCATTGCCCCATTGGAGGCGTCGAAGAGGGGGTCAGTTCAAAACCTGGCTCAACACTGTCCGTCAAGACATGGAGGTGGTTCTTGAACCTTCGGTATTCGGTCTCCGTCGTTTGCGAAGGGAATGGGTTGAGCTGTCTAGATCTGCTGCCGCGGATCGTCACGCGTGGAGAGGTACAGTTCGGGACATCATCGAGGCCGGCTAGATCAGGCATGATCGCAGCCGTATCAAGTACAAGTACAAGTAAGTATCAAGCGCAGCGTGAACAAATCAGCAGCGCAGCTAGAGGTCATCCCCGGCAGAGGTGACCTAGATATACAATGAGTTGTAAAGTTTTCTTATTCCTTGACGATGGGCTCGCGTGAGAGTTCGGAACGTCGGATATATAAACAATTGGTCCTAGCGATCGCCTTCCTGTCTTCTTCAATACATGTATATGTACAATTTATCACTATACGACTGCCTTTGATGGCTCTAGGTAGAACGGGCCGAGCACGTCCTGAAACCAGATTGGCGAATTCACATCTCTAACTTGATTATGTTGAAAGCACTGTAACTTGCTGGCCCTTAGTACTAAATACTGACTGTCTGGAAATGCAAATAAGGTTTACCAGATGGTAGGCATGAAAAACGCCCTAATTCCTGTTCCTAGCGGTTGATTTGTTTTCATTTCATCGATTCTAGCCCGCTTGTCGTTTGTACTACATTGGTTCCATCCAGGACGGTGTCCCGTCACGCGAGGCCTCTTTGCTGTACGCGGACATCTGCCCCTCCACTCTCCTTCCTACAGACGCGGAGCTTAACTCTAAACCGCTCCTCTATCAAGCGCCTGAAGTCCACCCGTGCGTTATTATATGCTAACATGTACATGTTTAACAACCTGTGTTATACTAACAGCGTAGGGAAATGTGTGCCGCCCTGCAAGGTTTTCTGCCCTAGAAAATTGCCACTGTAAGAACTCACACTTAATCGAGCCTTTTGTTATAGAAAGTTTCTCCAAGGTTCGGTTACGCTGTCCTGGTCCCAAGTGTTAGCGCAATGTGGGCATTGAAATGAAAGTAAGCTGAGGGCAGATGCTGAAATCGTTAGTGGGGCTGAAAAGGAAAGGGCAACCTGATGTATAACAAATCTGCCGCGAGTTTGAAGGAAGCCTAGAATCCCCACAAAAGACCTTGCTGACTGGACACTCGAGGCAGCAATACCTCCAACCTAACGGTAAACCTAACCGTAAGCTCAAAAATAAGCCCAGTTCTTAACGTAATTGCAAACCTAATGCTACTCCTAAACTCACAACTAAACCTAGCCATAAACATCCCAGAAACCCTGGTCTTAACCCTAAGCCTAAACTTTACCCTGGCCCAAATCCTAATCTTGACCGTAACCCAAAGTCTAACCTTAACCGTAACCCTCCCCGGACATTAATCACAACCTAAACACTAAACGGAAACCTAAACCGCAATCCAAGCCCTAACTTTAACCGGACCCCTTAAACTTAGCACAAACCCCAACATCAAACTCAGTTCTCAGCCTGACACTAATCCAAACCTTAAAACTAACCATACATCTACATCGAAACATCAGGTTATCATTTTCCGCTTAAGCTTTGGCTACTTTCCCACTGACGATTGCAGCATTCTCCTTCGGCTTACTTTACTTTCAATGCCCGCATTGTGCCTACACGTGGTACCAGGACAACGTAACCGATCCCTACAAAAACTTGTCACAGTCGGGCGGATTTTGCGATGATGAGACTTACAGTGCGTGACCGATCTGATGAAATGTTGGCCGAAATTCTGAAATGCGTTTTCGATTAGGAAGGATTACTTAGGTGAGGTTGTAATACTGATTATCAAGCAACATACTCCTATGGTATTTCTGATTCGCTGGAATGGCGGCTTTTGAATGCACTTATTTCAATCCCCTATAGATGCCACACTCTTTAAAAAATGACTACTTAAGTAGCATGTATTCCTCGCACTGCTTTTTGATGGTCTTATAAATTCAAATATTTTTGTGCAAAACATGCAAAAAAATGTGCTTTTTTACTTTTTGGTAGAAAATAACATTGTCTTTGCATTGTATGTCGAATAAAACGTGTAATTAGGTTTAAAAAAGTTTCAAGTTCCATACATAATGTGTCACAGATCCCCATTTACCAATGTTCCTCGTGAAATGTACAACATTGTCTACATTCGTAGCAAATTTTTATGAACTCAGCACAGTATCTTCTTAAAGGCATAGAGGGATACATGATTTTTCTTGTGCGGAAAGCATGCACTTTGTAGAAGGGAATCGCCAAATGGTAATGTTGCAACTGATCTGACCTAATATTATTGGGGAATTGAGAAACTTTTTTAAAACCTAATCACACGTTTTCTTTGATATACAATTCAAAGACAATGTTATTTTTTACCAAACAAGTAAAAAGCACATTTTTGTGCATGTTTTCCACAAAAAAATATTTGAATTTATAAGACCATCAAAATAAATGTGAAAAATACATGCAACTTAAGTAGTCCTTTTTTACCGAGTACGGTTTTCATAGGAGGTCGAAATGAAGTGCATTCAAAAGCCGAAATCCTAGCGAATTCGAAATACTATGGGATTATGTTGCTTGATAAGCAACATTACAACCCCACCTAAGTAATCCTTCCCAATCGAAATCGCATTTCAGCATTTGGCCAAGATTTCAGCAGATCGGTCACGCACTGTAAAACACATCGCACAGTAGTTTGTGGTAGCTTCCCCGATTTGCAACAAGATAAGGCAGGGTTTTCGTTGCAGCCGTAGTCTCCTCAGTCCCTTCCCAGTACTCGCGTCATCCCTCCAACAGGATTGCACGTTGCATTGGCCGTTTGGGAGCCCTTTTACCTACTGGAACCGAAATCTATTTAGGGATGAGGACGCCCTAGTGTTTCTTCTGCAATTAGGTTGTAATTCTTTGACCTTTTAATGCAGGCGGTAAGCAGTCTTACTCGCCTTTGCCAGTTATTTAGAGACAATTGCATAGCTGAACCGTCCTCAGTACAGAGAGGGTAAAAGGCGACCGCAGTTACACTGAGTGAACAGGCCTTATCGAATGCGCAACATTGTTCGGTGATGACCTGGTTGCCGGGAACGCGGTCTGCCTGGGCGAGATTGATTGAATCAGACCCCCGTGTGCTGGCCAATATTGCTATATATTTGTAAACACGTCATCTTGATGGACTATTTTGTTAAACATTCCGTGTCGACTCTCCCTCTCTCCGACGCCCGCATCGTCCTTTTCATTTTTTTCTCTGCCACGGAAAGACGGGAAACCTCTCTGGCGGCAAGCCTTCTTCGAGAGCGCATGCGAATGGAGTACTCAGGAATATCTGATCTGAAGGTTGACGTGGCCACGGGCTGCATTATGATGCTGATGGGCGACCAACTGTTTCACTTCTTCGACAACCAGTGGGGCAGCAGTTCTACGTCAGCAGTAAGCCCTACTCCACTCTTCCCTATGCTTTTGATATGATTGTCATCCGGCGTACTCAGCCTCGATTCTGTCGCGAGTAGGACCTATCCTCATGTCTGGTGGTCCGCGGCGGTGGACCTCCTCCCAAAGACGTGTACCAAAGTATCAAAGTTAAAAAATGCCTGTATATCCTGTTGTGCCTGGTTTTGAGCTGACCTCATTCTTGTCGCTCCCACTCAGCGTCGTAGGCTTTGGGGAAGCAGCCAATAGAAGCCAAGAGACGCGTCCCAGGAAGTAGTCTTGAAGAAGGGGACACGATCGCTGGGACAAGAGCTATATTAGCCTGACGCTTCGGTTTCCTCCTCGAACCCATCATCAGAGACAAAAGCAGGTAAGGGAGTGGTTCATGCACAAGGGACTGAAGTATTTATAGGATGCAGTCGTCATGCCACCGCATGCCTATGAACATTTACGGCTCCTCCCTTCATCCGGGATCGTTGCACTTGGTGTGCTAATTGTTTGATGTCCGCCATTCGCATCGTTAATTACTGCAATTTCATTTCACGACGCGAATGTCAGCCATCAAGCAATTAACAAACCAAGTGCGACGATCCCGAATGAAGGGGGGAGCCGTGAATGTTCATAGGTATGCGGTAGCATGACGACTGCATCCTATAAATACTTCAGCCCCTTGTGCATGAACCACTCCCTTATCTGCTTTTTTCTCTGATGATGGGTTCGAGGAGGAATCCGAAACGTCAGGCTAATAAAGCTCTTGTCCCAGCGATCGTGTCTCCTTCCTGAAGCGGCCAACTTATGGGCAGCGGTGAAGAACGTGGCCAACCCGCCTCAGCGGGGACGACGTACTCACACGGTGTCGTCTTGCGAGGCCTTAGTATTTCATTGACGGTTTATTATGGCGCGGAAGGATCAAACAGCACCGCCAGAGCCTGTAGGGAGGCGAAAATTCTAGGATGAAAGGAGCGATGATTAGTTTGACATCACAAGTGAGATGACTCCCGAGGTGCATTTGCCACCCCGCGTAACCACAGTGTGGTTCTGGTCGTGACCGTTGCACCCATCACGGCCCCATCCTACGACTAGACCGCATCTCAAATTCTCGCCCTCCCCCGCTGTGATCAATCGTCTCGACGTTGCCGTGGGAGTCAGAGTTTGTTGGCACGGCAGACACGATAGCCACAGACGGCGAGATTGAGGATGCGCTCGAAGTGCGTCTATGCGTAGTCTGCTATAGCTTCATGCGACCACACCGACTCAGTTACTTGCTGGAGCCGTGGTCAGGCGATGTGACACCCGGAATAATATTGTCCTTCCAAATCATCGGAGTCGGAGATCGGCTGTGGTACCCATCTTACTTACGCATGCTGGAAAATTGACTCACCAAGTAGCCATGGGGTCTTCACGTTCGATCTCACTGGGAAGCAGGTTCGTGCATCCGGTCTGCGTGTTGCCTGCACGTTCTCGACGGCACCTCGCCATTGGTTGCGGCCGTATTGCTTCCGTGGAGCCTGATTTGATCATGCCTGCAAGAAGTTGCTCGTCTTTCTTTCTGGAGCGGACTGGACAGAATTCTAGCCAACCTCGATGGGATGCTATGAATAGACGCAGTTTTGCAGTGCGAATGACTTGCACGTAACAATACACTTTGTCGTGGCCGATCGAGTTTTTTTTCCCTGCCGTGTCAATGGGGTTTGGGTCGAGCACGCATGCGGAGTGCCAGGACGGTTCATAACCGCAACTGCACCAGATCCGGTAAACGACTCCAGACGTCTCTTGCCGTGGCAGCGGGTCTTTTGGCCTCATGACTTGGCGCATAATGGTTGCTTCCGGCCTGTGTGAAACCCCAACTCCAAGTGGAGTGAGCAGGCAACTGACGGCTTCCGAGACGTTCCTCACGTATGGAAGAGGTCGCCAAAATTTAAGGCCGGTTGCGTTTGGTCTCTGGTTTCGTTTGCGTATACATTGGCTGACAAGGTTGCGCGAGTAACCAGGCTCCGATGGATGATCGAGGGTGGGCCCAGGCGCAGCGGTTGAGAATAAACCAAACAGCCCCTCTACGCGTGCTTTACACAACCCGGTTCCCGCACAATATGTCAGATTTTCATGGAGGACTACTCGGATCACGTGCGTTAGAGTTCCATGCAGTACACCTTAAGAAGGAGGCATTGGACCCGATTGCCAGCCCGCCAACCAGTCATCTCACACGCACGCGCAGTACTGACCGCGCCAACCTACTCATCCACTCAGCCCGCAACCTTCTTAACTATGGCTTTTAGCGCGAATATGCCATAGGAATTGACTCCGCAGTGTTGTCCTCATTCCCTGTTTCATGCACCAGTCAACTGTCCGAGTCTGTCAACCGGCTAGTGGTGGAATTGGGCACAATAGCTGACAGATCTAGACAGCCTGTTTACGTGTGCCACACACGACCTGATCTTTTCATTTGTTGGGAGACGTCAAAGAACATGCTTCCTACTTACAGTAAGTGAGCTAACTCAAGAAATCTCAACAGAAATTCCGAAATGCGTTTTCGTTTCGAAAAGATTAATTAAGTAGGATTGTAAGACTGATCGTAGTGCAGCATAAATTTACAATAATTCAGTTATGTCAGGATGTCGGCTTTCGAACAAACTTCTTTTTGGTTGCATCCGAAAATCATACTTCGTAAAAAATGACTACTTAATTAGAATGCATTTATCTCATTGATTTTTGATGTCCGTAAAGATTCAATTATATTTCATGGAAAACAGGCAGTAAAATATTCATTATTCTGCTCATTCAGTAGAAAATCACGTCTTCTTTCAATTTTTCACTCGAAGGAAGGGTATAATTGGGTTTGAAAAAACTTTTCCAATTTCCGAATTATTTTGAACCCAACCTGCCGTTACACTTGCATCCAAACTACAAGTCGATAATTTCCGCGTAGGGAAAACCGTACATTTGTCTACGATAATCGAGGGGGACCGTACAAGGTTCATAAAATGAAGCAGTGGATTTGAACCACATTGTTAATTTTACAAGCCAGATTGGTAAATGCAGAGACATGACGTTTTATGGAGGGCCATTTCACGGTATTAAAAAATCCCACAATTAGAAACATATTTTAAAACCGAATTATGCCACTCCTTTGAGGAGGAAATTGGAAGAAGACACAATTTCCTACTGAATGAGCAAAAGAATGAATATTTTCGTGCATATATTTGAATCTTGAAGGGCATCGAGAATCAATGAAAAAAATGCATGCTTCATAAGGAGTCATTTTTTGCCGAGTATGGTTTTTGCATGCAGCCGAATAGAAGTTTGTTCGAAAGTCGGCGTCCCGGGGTAACTGAATTATCATAGAATTATGCTGCAAAACCCTGCTTAATTAATCATTTCTAAACAAAAACGCATATCGGAATTGCTGTTAAGATTTCGTGAGTTAGCCCACGTACTGTATGTTGTACTGGCCGCGCTGTTTGAAAGACACACAGTAGGTACTGTGTCTCGTGAAATGTTAATGGGAAGTCTGAGGTGCGTTAGCGATTAGAAGACATTACTTAGCTGGAGTTTTAATACTGACTATCATGCAGTATAACCTCAAGATATCTCAGTCACAATAGGATTTCGACTTTTAAGTCTGCGTTTTGCTGGCTTTCAGCAAGAACCACAGTCGGTAATAAACTACTATTTAAATAGGAGAGTTTTTTACATCGATTTTTGATGCCCATAAAACTCAAATATGGCTTTTAGAAAAGGCGCTCAAAAAGGCGTTTTCTTGCACTCATTGGGCGGCAAGTTACGTCTACTTAAAATTGTATTCTCGAAGATCTTAGGAACTTAGAACTTGCGTTTGACGTCAACAAAATACAAACTCTGTATCTTTTTCGTAAGTAAAGCATGCATTATATATCATATTAAGAAGAAACAATTTAGGACTCATAAAATTTCACAATTGATTTTGACTGTATCACATATCTCGCAAGGGGCATTAATAAATGGTCATATTTGCAGACTCACCCAAGCAGGAAATTTAATCGCAGAGAAAAATGAACGTCCACAGCAAAAGTCGACAAGGAAAGGCGTTTTAATTAGATATTTAGCCGACGGATATCTGCGTACTTTGCCTTTCTCCAAGGTAAACATTGCAACAATTGGTCGGCTTTTTCACTTCACCGAAAGACTAGCGATAAATTTTCGCTGCAAATAAAAGAACTGATTTCCTTATATTGGAGCCTTTTGGCTATATTTGTTTACTTTTATGCTCCGTTCTAAGATGGTAAATTCATAACAAGATATGCCGAGATATTGCAAAAACGGCTAATTTTCTGCTCGTTTCGTTTCTAATTTACGCTTTAGCAGAAACTAGGGCGTTTAAAAGTGGTAGGGGGCACTCGTCGATCGTTCTTACAGAAATCACTCGTTCCCTTGTGCCCTACGGGCTCTCTGTCGAGCCCAACCGGCAGCCACACAGCGGCGCATGATATAGGCAGTATGTTATTACCGAAAAAGACAAGGGAGACTGGAATGGCCATTTCTGGCTTAGTGGCCGCCGCCAGCCAGTCATACCCAACCCCGAAGTGTGGAACACCCGAGGCTCGAACTCGCAACCTGTTGCTTAGAAGTCCACGCCTCTAACCACTGAGCCTCGAGCCCGTTGCCCTGTCGGCTTTCGATCGGGAATATACAGTGATAGAGGGGGGGGGGGGACGCTCCCCGATCGTTCTTACGGAACTCACTCGTTCCGTTGTGCCTTATGGACTCTCTCTCGAGCCCAACCAGCAGCCGCACAGCGGCGCATGATATAGGCAGGATGATATTACCGACAAACGATCGGTGAGCGCCCCCCCCCCCTCTAACACTGTATATTCCTGATCGAAAACCGACGGGGCAACGGGCTCGCGGCTCAGTGGTTAGAGGCGTGAACTTCTAACAAACAGGTCGCGAGTTCGAGCCTCGGGTTTTCCACACTTCGGGGTTGGGTATTACTGGCTGACTACGGCTAATAAGCCAGAAATGGCTATTCCAGTCTCACTTGTCTTTGTCGGTAATATCATTTTGTCGCTTTGTTTAAAATCATTGATGACTGTCCACCGATTAACCCCGCCACGCTCTTAAGGGGAATAAAGTTTTCCTACCTCGCCAGGTCGGTAATGATTAATTAGGATTCTTCGTTCATGTTTAAAATTTTTTTCCATTGAAATAAAAGCTCATTCTTTCTTTATGTCGAAAGAGAGAAACCAGTTTTGTTGCCAAGGCAGACCTCCTTTTGTGTAGATCCCAGCTCCTTTACGTTGCAGAGGCTAACTGTGCTTGCAGCCTATCACAAGCCTCTTTGCAAACGTGTTCTCATGCTGCCCGGACAAACGACTACTTCAGGTAGCGTCTTCGTTCTTGTTGATACCTTTGCTGAGGTTTTTAAAAGTTTCCTCCTTCCTGTAGATGCTATCTGCGGACAACGATGAAAGCTCCACCACCGGAGTCACCCAGCCCACCCTTATACCCGTCCCCAGTCCTCTGCAGCCATCTACATGCCCATTGAATCCTCATCTTGTCGCCATGGTATCTGACATCGATCTCATACTTGCCTACGTGCCACCGCCAACATCAGCCGGTGTTGGCGGTAGCCCCAACTCGCCCGAAATTATAAATCTGACTAACCTACCCCCGAACGGTATGTTCTAAACCTTCTGACCCTCTCTTTACAACTGAAAATGAACAAGATATGTATTTTTTATCATGTTACTGTCGTTTACCCGCATAAGACCACTTGTAGTCAGCGCATGCGCCCAAGATACGGGCTTCCCATGTTGAGCTTACTGCGCCTACGTCCGAGAGCTGATGCCGTATGTGCTCACAGGCCTTCTGCAGTGGGTTGCCCATGCACGGGAGATGGGAGCCCTCGTGAATTGCGCTGCAGGAACGCAGTCGTGTATTTCGGGATCGCGACCATTTGATCAGCACAAATAGGCTACTGCAGCTAATCCGAACGCTATTTGCGTTATGCACCCCTACATCCCAGGCTGACCGATACAAGTACAGTCTCCTTTTGACAACAGGCAAGCGAAGAACGTCCGACCTCCCATGAAGCTGTTTTGGTTGCACATTTATCCACTTCATTCTGGACTCTTCCAACGACACTGCTCACTCCAAACCCTGTTCTCGTGTCTCTCAAAACCATGCAAGGGGCCGATTGCTCTTCTGTCGCTCGACCTCAAATTATAAGAGGAGGGGGTTGAGGGGCACACATTTAACTGCGTTTATGTAGGATGAGGGCACTGATGAGCCTAACTCCATAGTTTCGAACAGACTAGGTAGGGCTATTCTCCGTGTTGCCGAGTTGGGAACAGTGTCTGTCCTGTGGCGTATTCCATGAAACGTTCGTCAAAATCCCTAAAAGTTTTCCTGATTAGGAAGGTGTTGTTGTAGTATCAGTTTTCGTGCACCATAGTACCAAGATAGCTCGGTTATGCCAGGCTGCCGGCTTTTAAATACTCCGCTCTTCCGCCGCTGCAAAAACCACACTCGGCAAACAATTGCTACTTAAGTACCATGAATGATTCATTTTGACCCAACCATGAATGACTCGGTGACCTCGGTGGGACTCGAACCCACGACATCCATGTGCTTTAACTCACGTCTTCCGGTGGGGTCTCGCATCGCAGGTGCCTAAAGCTTTGGATGCATTCAAGCCCGTCCCTTGCTGTCGTGGGTGCGAATAGCTGGGCCAGAATGAATTGCTCAAAATCTGTTAATTAAGTAAGCCTGGTGGTCATCTGGTCTTTGGGCTTCTGCGCCAACTAAATCGTGCGGGCTACATCCAGGACGCTATACCACCAGCGGGCAACAATCCTTGATGAAGGGAGCACGGTTAATTGCTGTAGGTATGCGGTAGCATGGCGACCGCATCCTATAAATACTGCGACTTCCTGTACACTAGCCACCCTTTTCTGCAACCGTCTCTGATGATGGATTCAAGAGAGAATCCGAAACGTCAGGCGAATAAAGCCATTGTTCCAGCGATCTCTTCTTCTTATCAACCAGTGGGAGAGTTTACATGCCAATTGAACTGTTTTTTGAAGAATAGGAGTTAGGGTTAGTGTTTGCATATTGACTCAACTGTGACAAACTCATTTCGGCCAATACGAATTATTTAAAATTTGTCAAAACAGCCATTAATCGTGCAAGCCTGGTAGTCACCTGGGGGATTACTTAGGAAATACTGCCGGAGCAGTAAGCTTACTGTATCAGCCTTGGTGGATTCCATACGTCGCAGTCTGCCGGGCTGGTAACTAGCCCCAAATTTGATTCAACTCATAACTCCCCGTGGGCCTTGAAGCTCAGGCGGCTAAATCGTTGGCTGTGCTCAGGCCCTCCCGTTACTGTCCATCGAGGTCGCCGGGCTTTCACGGTTGGATCAGAATGAATGACTACTTAAGTAGCCTGATTTTCCTTTGATTTTTGCCGGTCTTATTAATCCAGATATCTTTTGTTCAGATGTCTTTTAATCACATTTCATGCTCGCAGAAACACTATTTATTGGCTTTAAAATGTTTGTGGTTATGGGATATTTAGGCCCTGAAATGTTTTATTATCGAAAGTTATTCTTTCTTCGAGTAGAACATTTAAAGGTGTACTTTGCAGCCAAATGTATACAGTGAAGAATATTTTCGTGTATGGCTTCCATAAGATATACTCGAATTTACTAAAACATCTCAAATCAGTGAAAAAAGATCATACTGTCTAAGTAATGATTTTTATTACCGAGTGCGTATTTTCCTGACAACCGGAACGACCTGCATTCCTGGCGTGACTGAAATTATGTTGAACGATAATCAGTAATGCAACCCCACCTAACTAATCCTTTCTGGCTGAAAAGAT
>CACRXP010000157.1:76018-143406 GCA_902702965.1 Spirometra erinaceieuropaei
CAGGTGACCTTGCGCCAGATTCCAGGAGGGGTAAATATCCCCTATCATGACCTAAACCCCAGCCTTAATTCCTAACTTAACTCTAACCCCACCTTATCATTAACCCTGATCACCGTGGATATTAGCGCAATGCCACCGGAATACGGGGGGAGGCAATTTCCGTGTCTTGCTCCGTTAACTTTCTCACTGACGTTCTCCCCACAGACTCCTAATCGGATGTGCAACCGTCTATGCATGCTTTAATCTCCCTGTTAGAGCCGCCAATTCCTGTAAGTTTAAAAAGTAGCATGACAGCCATGACGCATACACGGAGGTAACAAGATGCCTTTCACCTGCGTTTCACCATCGACAGTGAACGGTAGACACATAGTTCTGGGGATTTGGCATTCCGAAGCCCTTATGTGGCCGACAACCTTGATTTTCTCCTAACTCCTGAATGTTGCGTGAATTTTTCTCTTGACCCCTGACCAAGACGTTTTTCTCCGTCTAGCAGGTCGTAATTTTTCGTGGGATGCGTTTCTTACTTGTCATTCACGAAACTTGATCCCGTTGACCCGGTGTTGGGTGTGGCCGACCAGCTGACAGCGAAAGCCAGTCAGAAATCGCCTTTCCTTGCTGTTTGTGTCAAATTTCAAATTTCATCTCCTTGCCCCCTGATTCTGGATTTCTTTCTCAACTGGACCCTTTATCTGGCCGTTTCTATACGAGTGAGCTGAATGATTAGATGGCCATCCGTCCTCAAGAGTCCTCTGGAGTGATGTACAGTGCGTGACCTATCTCATGAAATGTTGGCTGAAATTCTGAAATGCGTTTTCGATTAGGAAGGATTACTTGGTCGCGGTTGTGACACTGATTATCTTAAGGCATACTCTTATAACATTTTGGACTCGGCAAGATGTCGGTTTTTAAATGCACTTCTTTTCAATCTCCTGTAGAAAACGTGCTCGTTAAAAAATGACTACTTAAATAGCATGCATTTTTCCCATTGATTTTCGATGGTCTTGGAAAGTCAAATATATTTTATAGAAACCACAAACAAAAATATGCTTTCTTTTAGTCAATCAATAGGGAATCACGTCTTCTTTATATTTGATACTTAAGGAACGAGTATAATTCGGTTTTAAAAAAGTTTATAATTATGAGACTTTTTAAGACCGCGATATGTCCATTCACATAGCATCGTACCTGGCCGTTTACCACTGCTCCTCATGAAATGTACAACGTGGCCCGCATCCATTGCAAAATTTTATGGACCCTGTATGATATCTCTTTAATGACATAGAAAAATATGGGATTTTCTTTACGCGGAACGCATGCACCTTGTAGAGTGTAATCACTAAGCGCTAATGCAACGAATGGTCAGGCTCCAAATTATTCGGCAATTAGAAAACTTTTCTGAAACCTAATTATTCTCCTTCCTTAAGTATAAAATATAAAGAAGACGTGATTCTCTATTGATTGACTAAAAGAAAGCATATTTTTGTTTGTGGTTTCTATAAAATATATTTGACTTTCCAAGACCATCGAAAATCAATGGGAAAAATGCATGCTATTTAAGTAGTCATTTTTTCTCGAGCACGCTTTCTACAGGAGATCGAAAAGAAGTGCATTTAAAAGCCGACATCCTGCCGAGTCTAAAATGTTATAAGAGTATGCCTTAAGATAATCAGTATCACAACCGCGACCAAGTAATCCTTCCTAATCGAAAACGCATTTCCGAATTTCAGCCAACATTTCATGTGATTGGTCACGCACTGTATCTAGAAGGCTCCGGATATTCATTTTTCTGGCTTTCTAAGGACACGTCAGCGTCGGCCGCCGGACGCTCATGTGATTTGATCGACCTTTGTGTGACTGCAGTCGCCTTGAACGGTGATTGTTCTGTGGCGTCGGAAATGCTTGAGGGGGCGGAAGGGGGAGAGTGTGGATACTGCGCTATTGTTCATTTTGGAACTCCCATTAATGTACCGCGAGCTTGAGAAGACCTGAGGAACACCGCTCTGACGGTTCGGAGCACAAAAATCGCAAGTGGACACAGACTAGGTCGGACTCTTACGTCTCAAACTGAACTCATCACAGCGAGTTGGTCGACCACATGTTTGTCATTGAAGCCGACTTGCGGGGCATTACAGCCCGGCAATCACGAGGAGTCGATGGGGGACTTGAATGCATAAAAGTCGATGGCTATACCACAATCTGCTCCGGGTATCCCACACGCACACCAACAAGGACCGGCTACTTGAACAGAATTCGAGCTTGGCCCTGATTCTTTCGTAACCATTTGATTTGAATCGTCCAGCTAGGCCCCACAGACACCTCGGCAACATGGTGCATGCGCATTAGTTCATCGTTGGTACAGAGGAATTGCGCTGTCAGGCCAATTGGCCCTCTTGAGCCTATAGCCATTAAGGCGGATATCAAACTCTTTAAAGCCCTGCTAGCCGTACGTTTGTCCTTGATGCGTTCAACTCGGTAACTTGCGCCACTACCATGTCGTCGATCTAGGAATGCTCCGAGATGAGATTCAGCCCGATCTGAATGCCCGTGTAATGACATGCTTAGACTCGTGTGGCAACTGGGCTGCCATTGCCGTAAGTCATCGCATTGCGAAGTTTCGGGAGAGTATTCACCCCCGTTTTTGTACTTTTCAGGTAAAGCCAATGCGACATCAACCCTCAAGCTGGTCAGATTTGAGATAGGTCGGAATAATGAGGCAAGTTGTTGATAATCTTTTCTTTTCCGGTTTACTTCGCGTTTTCTTATACGGGACTATACCGTAGAATGTAACCGGCATCGACAGCCTTCATTGCTGCGCTCCAGCTGCTTCCTGTCGCGTCACAGCACGTATCAGTTCGGATTTTGTCCAGAAAATCAACACGTAAACGACAATTTCGTGGGTCAGAACACAGTTCAGCCCACTGGATGCCAAAAGGTCACTTAACAACTAGAAAAGTTGAGACCAAAGCACTGAGAAATACAGTGGTGAAACTTGTTTTGGTCAGATGTGGTTATGTAGCCCCACCTGAAGTAAACAAACCCCGGTTACCTGTGATATGAGACCGGTGGTAATAGGGGTTTGTGCAGGTGGGGCCGGAAAACGCACAGACGACGAGGTCAAGTAGTTCTATGCAAAAGAGAAGTTATTGGGAATGCGCGGTTGTACTTTGAGTATTTGAGAAATAGTTGCCCTAACCCCAACCCCAACAGTATTTTGTCCATTAGGTGGGGCTAAATAGCCACATCTTGCCACATCATTTGAGGTACAAGGTGGTGTTTTAAAAAACAAGGGTAAGATGTGGTTATGTAGCCCCATCTGATGAACACAATACTGTTGGGGTTGGTGCAACAATTTCTCAACCACTCCAAATACAATTGCGCATTCCCAATAGAGCTACTGTGCAGTGGAATTTTACCGGTACCGACAGCCTTCACTACTGCGCTCCACCGGCTTGTTGTCGTGGGACAGCATAAACTACGGAGAATGGGCACGTGTCAGTTCGGATTTTGTCCGGAATATCAACACGGTCAGAACACTGTTCAGCCCACTCGATGCCAGAAGGTCACTTAACAACTAGAAAGGCTGAGACCCAGACACCGGAAAAAAACAGTGTGGAAACCACTTTGTACCTCAAATGATGTTTACAAACTACAGTGTACTTATTAATGCAAGAATACTGGTCGAGTGCAGGTATAGCACTCGTTTAAGGGCGGAAAACAAAATCACCCGCTCTTCTATCACGACAGCATCGCCCAGACGGCAGTTGCGGCTTTGTTCAAAACGAGGCCTCATGCCCTAACAGCCTGGGCAGAAGGCCCTGTAAAGGCAAACTGCATAGGAGGGGAACAATAGACTTTGGGCAACAACTGGACCTCCGCGACTTCGTTTTCTATTTCGCTTTTGAGATAGTTTCTTCATCGATTGAGTTGTCTGTAGAGTGCTGCTTTTTGTCGATGTTTTGCGCAGATGCAAGCTGTCACGCAGTCACAACGCGTCATGATGTTGTGAGTCTTGGCGAGGCAGCTGCAGTACAGTAGCGAACTTTGACCAGCAACTCCGCCCTTTCCATACTCTGACCTTTGTTCACCACAGGGGCTGCCGTGAACCTTTATTACAGAATTATCGCAAGGGCAGCACCCTCCGTCTCACCAGATGTACCCACCTGTGGAAAGTATCTTTCGTTTTGGGTTACATGTAGCCCTGCCCCTCGCATCCTAAGCGTCGAGGACCACCAGTTTCCAGGGAGAAGGCAGTGATGGCTAGTGCTCTCATTTGTTTTTGTTGGATCGGACTTGAGTGGCCTCCATCTCATTCCAGAAGTTGCGTGCAGCAGCTGACAGGGTTGAGGCCACACGCGTTGGCCTCCAGCTGCACACAAACAGGTCCTCAGTGAACAGGTCTCGGACCTAAAACAGGTGAGGGGGGCATTAAGGTCTCAGATCACTGCGGCCTTACCATCAGTCCCGTCTGACGGTAGCCTCTCCAGTTATGGGCTTTAGCGCCCTCGTCGGATTCAAAAGCGCGTGTGTTTGATTCCATAATAGCGGCAATAAAAAAAGTACGCTCAAAACCCGCGCATCCGGGGCTCGAACCCTGTGCCTTCAAACTCGAAGAACAGGACGGCTATCACTACACTACTGCGAGGGCTACTGGCTCAATCCCGACATATCCCCATTGCGACCGCACCCTCACGCCGCCAACTGGCCTGACCGATCACTTGTGAATCCGTCTCACAGGGTCCTGTGGTCCCGCCATACGCCCGTCACTCGCACATCACCTGTCTGCGCTATCTTAAGACATTCGAGTACAGCATGAGTCTTTTTAGCCACATGCATAAATAATCACAATTTTGGCACACCAAACTCATTTTATACATCCGAAAACTCCCGTACCACCAACGTCACTGCCAGCTCAACAGCTATATTTTCACTTCACATTTATGTCACGCATCGGCCTAGTCGGTCACTTGCGTGTCCATCGCACTGAGACTGGCGAGCCAATGCCAGAAGCACCAACATGCACCCGTCACACTCCCTCCCTCAACTGTCTACGGACATTCAGCCACCGCTTGGGCCTCTTCGACCGTACGCGCGTCCATACAACTCTGCGGTACGGTCGCAATTCAAACCTTATTAACAAACCTCGTCCTACTAGGCCCCACGTCACACCTGAACCCGCCCCACAACACCCGACTCTGGAACAGGGCGTGCATATTTCAAGTAATTGAGAAACATGCCATTCGGTGGTGCAACCTGATGCCTGACCAGGTATTGTGCAGCACGCATTGATGTAGTTCTGCAGCTCTGTCAGCCGATGCCCTCCAATTTCTCCATCAACTTGTTGATGGGCTTCGACTGCCAATTGGTTTGTGGGAGAGGAAAGAGAGAGGGAGTGAGGTCAACACTGGGGGAGGACGGCGTGCTCCCGGAAGAATGGAAGTGCGCAGGCATTACTCCGATCCATAAAGGAGGCTCAAAACTTAACTGCATAAATTATCGTGCCGTCAGTCTTACTTGCATCGCGTGTAAAATAATCGAACACATTATCAAAAGACACTTGATGAAATACCTGCAATAAAAAACAAAATATTGTGTGATACCCAACATGGCTTTCGTCCAGGACGCTCCTGCCTAACGAGTGTTGTTTACTCGCACGAGAAATGGACACGAGCTACCGATAAGGGTTTTCCAGTGCACGTCACATTTTTCGACTTCAAGAAGGCCTTTGACAGTGTCCTGCACAGGCCTTACAAAAGGTCTGGGATGTGGGAATTCAAGGAAGAATGCTTAAATGGATCAGGAGTTTTCTGTCCTCCAGAGTACAAAGAGTCATCATTTATAACTCTTTCTCGGGATGGACAAAGGTGGAAAGTGATGTCCCACAGGGCTCTGTCTTAGGCCCAGTACTCTTCTTGATTTATGCTAATGACTGCATTAGCGGAATGAATTCCGAGGCCCTCATGTTCGCGGATGACATAAAATGTGGAGTGAGGTCAAGTGCGATGATGACGCAGAGAAGTTGCAGTCGAACATCAATAAACTCTATGCTTGGTCGAATGAATGGCTTTTGAAGTTTAACGTGTCGAAATGCGTGGTCTTGCACCTAAACAGCGACCGAAATGCCTCTACCAAACACCAGTACAATATTAGCGATGCGGCTCCTATGGCAGTCTCACGCACACATGGTGTCCGAGACATCTTCCGGTAAAGCCTTTTTACATTTTACGGGACTAGACCACGTGTCACATACGTAAAATTGATGTGTTTAGCTTTGTCAGTCACTGCGTCTGAGCCGACCTCCGATCGTTCTGACTTAGTCTTGGAACCGGGACCCAGGAGAACTAGGGAGGGACGAGCTCGGCAGATGCGTGCAAGTCCGCCATTGCCTTAAGTTGGTTCGCGTGAAAGTCATAAACAGACTTGTAAAGTTTGAGTAACAAGGTAGTTTGCGTCTTCGTTCTTCTGTCATACGACAACTTTGCTCTGCTGTTGATATCCCCTCGTTGGACGTTTAACTCGGTAATTTGTTCATCGAGTTTCACTTTCTCCTCTTCTACTGCCTAGATCGCGGAGGTTCGGAATCTGACTTTGCCGTGGCCGATTTTCAAGTTGCTGCCCGACTTTGAGTACATCGTAAGGGCAGGTTGGATCAAGGATGGCAGTCAGTAAGTTTCCGGACGCAATCGGTTGGTCGTCCTTTTTCATGTCTTTCTCCGTCATCTTCCGTGTTTTAAGAGGAGGCGCACAATGGGTACTGGAACAATGGAATGGTCGATTGTGTAGGCGACGTCGACTTAGCTCTTTAAGAAGCATTTGGATAATTTTGTGTCCTTTATTTTCCCTGGACACACTGAACCTGTGCTAAGTGCCACGTCAAATTCTGGCAGACTTCGTCTTAAACATGACTACTCAAACCATGTTAGTAACACTTTAGTAATGAAAGTTAATTAGAAATTCGTCTATAGCTATCACTGAGACACCGGCGCATGTGAAATAGGGCTTTTAAAGGTTCTACTGCGCTCGAAAGTAAGCTGACAGACCCCTTCCTTTCCTAACCAGCAACGAAGCCGATTTTTCTGCCTAACGGGTCAAGGAACACCACTACTCCGGAGCAGCAATCATGACTTGTGTTTGAGCTGGATTGTTGGCTAGGGTTCCTGACCTGTCCTTACTGCCCTCCTACACACGCTCCTCATAGCACGTGTTTTTTTTCACCCACATCTATTGTAGCGCTTGGGTCCAGTTGGCTGATCGTGTTCAGTCTCGCTTCCTTTTGCTTCTCATTCCTCTGGAGGACTTTGTTGATCCCGTCTCCTTGGTCGGAAGTCGAGACATCACCTGGCAGCCCCTGATCAAACTGCTCGAGGAAGTGGATGCGCAATTTTGGATCGAGGTTCGTCCTTTGTCCGGTGGAAAGCCCCTTACCGTCAAAACTTTTTGGAGTCTTTTTACCCGATTAGAAGTCACTTATTTCACTATGGCAAGGCATTACTCAGTTTAAGCACTAAGCATCTGCCAAGTAGACTGATGTATCTGTGCATGCAGGCAAAGGCTCTGTGTTACGCGGCTGCTATTCGGCTTTGTAGGTCTTATCACTCTCTTAAGCCGTCTAGGATTGAACTGTGCGGGCAAAGTTCATCCGGGCAACTGTGTAATCTTTAGTATGGTTTATTATTTCTGCCAAGCTCCACAGACCCACTACATCTCTTTGTTAGTAATCTCGGGGCTGCAGCGCGTGTCAAAATGCGTGCAACGCGCAGGTGCTGTGTCAACTGTAAAGACGGCTTGGATGAAATTTCAGTGCGCACACTCACGGACCGTAATGCAACCTCGTTAATGCAACGCCTGGCTCACCAACTTTAGCCTCTCCGGTCCCTTCTTCAAATTCGGGCGAAGGATCGCAGAGGAACAAAATCAGTCTCCACACAAGATGACAATCGATCTTTACTGTTTCTATACCGATTTCGACGCGGTCATCATTGGTGGGACGCCAAGGTGCGGATCCGGCCGTGCCAGCCACCTGCACCCGTCCCCTCCCCCGGTCTTCCTGAGTATGCCTTGACACGGAGCTCAGATGAGGAGTGGGGAGGAAGGAGTGCGTCATATGCTGCGCATGTCTACCATCACTGCAAACTAATTCACACGCAAGTCACTGTGCCTGCTGCATCTTGCCGTGTAGCACACGGTGGACATCGTCCGAATCGACGTTCCAAGTGTCGGACGGAAAGGTCCGGTAATAGTGGACACTTCACCACAAAGAATGGCGTTCTGCAAAACTGTATCCTCTCAGAAGCAGCAGTTGCGGTTCTAGTAACAGTATTCGACGAATAAGACGAGGTCCTGCCCGGATAAGGCCTCTCTTACCTGAGGCGTGTTGACAAAGTCGTCTCGTCTGGGAACTCTTTCAAACGGATGTTTATCACCCTTCGCGTGTGGGTGACTTAAAGTGCAAGGCTGTGAAAACTGCGCCGTTACTCGCCAGAAGAGGTTCAAGGAACGAGCTATCAGTGGTGACGATAACACTGGTGTCGGTGGTCGTGATAGTGATGATGGTAACAGAAGCAATAGCAACTGTAGTATTGGCAGTTGTACTAAAAGCGACGAAGTGTCCTTTCTTAACTCACACCTTTCATCCATTTCACGCCCTTCTTACGCCCCCTCCGCAGTCCAACGACTGCCTTACCTTCCTAACGCCCTCTGCGCCGCGAGATACAACCTCAGTCGGCGTGAGCACACAGGCCTGCGAGTTCATTACCGTGAGTCGGCGGTCCGGCTTCTCGCACCTCTATCACTACCGCTGCGAGTGGTCGTCCGCGCCCGCTCTCAATGCCAGTCGTCGGCTCTTGTCGGCTGAGCCTCCTTCTGATCCAATCATTGAAGCTCAGATCACGAGGGCGGATCAATTGACTTTTGGCGAATGGGAGGTTCTTCTTAATCACGTGAGTCCAACTCTGCTGGTTCTATTTTTTGAGCACGTTCTGGCTCAGAATTGACTCGTTTAAGCATAGTTCACATATGTAGGCAGCAGTATTCATTCACTGTACGCAAGTATCCATTTGAGTCTAGGAATTAAAGAATAAGCGTTTAGTTCACTCAGCGTATTAGACTCTGTGGAGCTTGTTTAATTTAGCCTGAATGATGCCCTGCTTTCGATTTACGTCCTGTTTTTTGTTTCCACATCAAATGCGCCATGTGTACAAACCATTTCCACTAATAAGCGCTGAATTTACAGGCTGTGAATCAAGCTAGCTGTTGCGAGCCTTGATATATCGGGTTTTTTTAAGATGTCCGCGATTAGGATCTCGACAGTCAGTTAGGTGGACAAATGTTTCCTGGCCGAGCGTTCTTCTCACCCAGACTGCATTTCCTCGTTGGCCACCTGAGAGAAATGTTTCCTTCCATGATTTATGCGACTTCGTACACGCATGTGTAATGGTTCGTCCGCCGTTGCTGTTGTTGTCGTTGGGCGGGACATAGCTCTCCTCTGCGGCATTCGTTCTCGGAAGGTTCAATCAAGTTGGCTTGCGAAGCATCCGTCTCACTCGTCATTCCCACACCAAAGCACAGTCAAGGCAACAGGGGATGAACATGGCCACAGTGGCTGAGAAAGCTAAGTACGCCGTCTATCCCTGTCACACACACCTGCCAGCTTCTTGTATCACGTTTGCCAGACTTCCCCGAGGTGGTTGCTGATGCCACCTGAGCAGAAATACCATAATGGTCATAGTAAGTAGGAGGCACTGTGTCCAGATCATCAGTCCTGAATGTGATTAAACTCGCGTCGTCCAGCGGGGCCTCGTAGCTCAAGTAGTTAGAGCGTTGACTGTACTAAAGCCTACTCCTTACTGCGTGGGTTCGAATCCCACCGAGGCGCCGAGTTTTTCACAGTTGGGTCAATATGAAGTATTCAAAATCTGCCAAAATACCTATGAACTGCGTGAGCCTAGTAGTCATCTGGTGGATTCTAGGTGAATTCCCTAGGAAATCCTGCTTGGGAAGTCAACTTACTGTATCAGATTTGGTGGATTCCAGATGTTGCAGTAGCGTGGGCGGATAACTTGACCCAAATGTGATTAAACTCGCGTCGTCCGGCGGGGCATCGTTGCTCAAGTGGTTAGAGCGTTGGCTGTACTAAAGCCTCCCCCTTACTGCGTGTGTTCTAATCCCACCGAGGCTCCGAGTTTTTCACAGTTGGGTCAATATGAATGAGTCCCGAATTGATCAAAGTTATCCCACCAAAACTCCATGTCACGTCATGGCGGTTTTGAGGCGTCATTCGATAGAAGCAAACGACGACGCCTATGCCATGCCACATGGAGTTGGCGCAGCATCTGCCACACGTTCTTCTTCCTCACTCACCGTCTGTCAATGACAAGACAATGTAACTATGGTCGGAGGTGGACGCAGACGTACATGCTAGACGGCCCGTCTACGCGGGCTGCACACGATCTGGCCATCGCGATGTGTACCACTGAGGCCGACTCGGATCTCGCATGAGTACAAGTGCCCGAAAGGAGCGATTGTAACCCAGTTCCCTGCTTGGAGAAGGGCCGAGTTATCACGTCGGTTGACAACCTTCCGAGCTATGACTTCTGGCGCCTCCTGACACAGCTGCGGTATGGACGGAGGCATTTGCCAGCGCCATCACCTTTGTGCCGTTTCAGCTATGGCCTGATAGACGTTTTTTTCAGACAGGCCTGTCTCAGCGCTCGCACAGTCAGACTCTGTGTTTCCCGTTGCAGGAAGAGGCCTCACCTTCTAGAATACCATGCACTGTTCTTTCTTCCCGAAAAGGTCAGTGGTTTTGGGCTCGCTGGTTTCCAGGAACGCCGCAGATGATTCGGGTTTTAGACCTCTCTAGTTCTCATCGATGCGTTTTCCATGAAATATAATTGAATTTTTACGGGCACCGAAAATCAATGAAAAATTGCTTTCTACATAAGTAGTCACTTTTTTACAGAGTATAGTTTTCGCATGAAGCCCTAAAGAAGTTCCTTCGAATGCCGACATCCTCTGGTCACAGAATTATGCTGTACGATGATTAGTTTTACAACCCTAATAAATAACTCTTCTCGAAACGAATACGCATTTCGGAATTTCGTTTGACATTTCATGAGTTAGGCCACCTACTGCAAGTCCGCATGCCAATGTTGCCTTCTGGTTAAGCTCTTTATTCAAAGCGTCATAGGGCACAACATCTAGCAATCACTTCGAGTGCTTATTAAAGACCCGCCCGGGGTCAAGATCCCCAAGGAACCTCATCAGCAAATGTCCGGCGACATCTTTGACGCCTGCTAGATCAGATCTGCCCACAGCCCCATCAAGTACAGGTTTGGTATCAGGTACATCGGCAGAGTCCGGCTTTGCTTACTCGGGTGCAATTTTGGTCGGCCGGAACGTCACATCGCAGTCAGACCGTCCGCCGGCTCGTAGGGAGTGCGATTGTTAACCTGCTCCGTCGATTGTACTGGCCTTTTAGATAAGTGATTTCCTTGTTACAGAGTGGCAGATCCTGAGGAATCATTTTATCTGTCTTCTTTTGAGACCTGTACTCAAATCGCTTGCCCTTCGCCTATCTCCCTCCTTTTTTGCATTTTGTCAGATCTTTCTCGACGAAGACAATCATCTTGTTCTCTTCGAGGGCCTGCGCGAGCATCCACTGTGGCCAAACGTGTAAGTCCACATTTCCTTGTTCAGTTCGTCCCACGGAGGCATCCTTTGCACTTTTCATTTGCAGCGTTCCGAAACCATTTACGAAGGGTCGGACTTTGCTTGGGCTTAACTAACTTTATTCAAAACTTCCACCGCCTTCTATTTCGAGGCTGCTAACTGGAAATTTGTTTTTACCTTGAAGGCATCAATGTTCGATCTCCCATGCATTGCTTGGAACCCACTCTACTCCGAAGGGGGTGTATGTTAACCTCATTGTTAACGTTAATACTCACTCGGTAGTCTTGGTGCAGTGCTAGTTTCTTCACTGGGACAAACGCGCCCTAGAAGGTGGAATAACTCAGACAATTCTTTATGGTTCTGTGCTAATAAAACAGCACCGTCTAGCAGAGTGCGATAGAGTTAAAAAGTACTGGTCAAGATGGCGGACCAGCAGGAACAAAAGCGGTGCGCATCAACCAATGAGAAGACAGACATAAAAACCATTCGTTTAGAGTATGGTTACTAATAAGCAGTTAGTAGCAACAAAATGGAAATTTAGAATTGGCCTGTGCGCAATGCCGCGTCCAATTCCCTCCGGTCGATGTGTGAAGTCTTTTGTACTGGCCGTAGCGTGAAGGTTAGCCCATCGACCCATGTAACTGGAGATGTTACCTCCAAGACCTTCCCTTTCGACAGGTTATCACTCATTTAGGTAGGAGGCTGAATAGCTAGCTGGTGTTGCCGGCTTCTGCCCACAAACCTGGCAAAAATATTGGTTGGCCGTGAATATTCAGTCACATGACCTGTACCCGTGGATAAATGATAAAGAGTTTGACTCCAGGACCAATCAAGCCAGGTCCAAACTTCGAGTCTTCCTGAGCTGCAGCCCCTGCACGATTGGCTGATGACGACAGCTAAGTGAAAAATGTTCATCCCGAACCCCCCCTCCTCCCCCCCCCCCTCCTAGGTACGCTGTCGGATATGGCACGGCCCTCGGCACGCCAGTAACCCGCCTATCTACCGACCTGCCGGCACAACAGCTGTCTGCTGAAGGTCTACCGCCCGATTGCGGCACCCTGGCGCACTCCATCAGCGCATTTGACGCCAAATCTGGCCTCCTAGTGTTGGCCTCCAGCAATCATACGCACATGCCGGGCTTCTCCGTCTGCCAGCTCCACGCCCAGCGAGGTGCGCCTGCCATGAAGGACGACCAGGTCGTGGGCACTTCCACGCTATCCATCTCCCATCTCGCATGGCTCAAAAATCACCGTGAGTTTGCTGTCTCCACCTCTTGTCGTTGATCATACTGCTGGGCGGAACACGTTGGCCACAATGGATCCCGGAGAAGTAATCGAGCTCCGGGGGTAGAACAATTGTATTTGACCGAATGGTGTGGTAGCTAGTGCTCAGCAGTACATTTAGACCTAACTTTTGGCGTAGGTAGTGTCGCCCTAAAGCGGAATTTACATACGCCGTTAATCCAAGCTTTGCTGAGTTTTTGGGTAGGGATCACTTATGTGCCCCCTCCTCTTGGCAAGACGCGGACTCTGCACAGAATTCCAGATAAAGGTTAGGGTTAAGTTTGGGGTTAGGGTTGAGATAAGGGTCACGCCGTAGCGACAAAGCAGTGGGCGTGTGCTTGGAGCGCTAAAATCATCAGGCTAAATCCCGACTTGTAAGGAGAAGACGGAAGGCACCAGAATGAGGCGTGTGTTGTGCACAGAACCCGGGGTTGTCCTCGCGTGCGGCAGTGGACGCTGGCGAAGCCAGGGCTGGTGTCGACTGCGTCCAGTCATACCCGAGAGTCCACGAGACAGTTGTGGCAGCTGCTTTTGTATGCTCATGGATCAAGCTGAGGTGGTCTCCAATTCGTGTGTGCTGAATTTGCCGAGGAGTGGTGGGGGTGTGCGTCCAAGTGGCGCATAGCTAGCTGCGACTTTGTGGACGTACGTGCGTCCGACTTGAAGTCGATCGAGTGGTTGCAGGTCAGCGCGTCTAAAACCGCTCGCTACGAAGGTGAGAGAACTTGACACAAGAATGACCTTGAACGATGACACCAAACTGGCCATAATGGCTGTCCGCAACAAGAACACTTAGGGTTTGGGCAAGGAGTAGTGCTAGTGTTGGGACATGAAAATAGGTAACCTTCCCCGGGGAATTGAACACATGGCTACCCGTATCACGGATTGGCGTTCCTTTTCGCCAGTCTTGCCGGAGAATGGGACACATAAGTTATCCCCAGCTTTTGACTATTTAACGGTGTTTTTGACCGGATAGAAACGATGTATGGCCAATGACTGATTTCTTGCATGGATGACTGGTGACACCATCAACCTAACCTGCCGTAAAGTTTTGGGAAGCTTCTTGCCACAACTGCGCTTTAAGTAGCCGTTGGCAAGCGCCACCCGGGCGGTCTGTGGTGCGAAGTGTGGACAGGTCCTCGGCCAATGCATGCTTCGCACATCTTTAGGGTGGCGTGCATTCAATGTGGAAGCAAAGCCAACTTCAGTAGAGCGACCACTTAGTGCAGATGTTGAATGACTGCATTCTGCATTCTGCTAGAGGGCTTGAACGAGCGCCTTCGACGGGCCCAAGTTAGGGTTGGTTAACCATATGACTACCGCCTCTGCCGTCAAAGGTATCCGTTGGTGCAGAAATTTTAAGTTTCGCCGTCAATAACGCGAAAGACTTGCTGGACTTCTACACGACTGCACTGGAGGTGGACTTTATCATGCCAAGCAGAATTTTACTCTCGAATCCCGCTGGGATAGACGCTTAATCGTTAGACCGATGCAAATTGAAGAGGTCTTAAAGGGCCTGTTGATGGATAATCGAAAAAGTATCAAGTTGTTTGGATTATCCCTGTGCCAGGGAATTGAAACTACGAGCGGTCTGAGCTGTTTTCTTGTTTTTAGGTCTCCTTTCCCGAGTACTGCCTCCTTTCCTTCAACCTCTGGCCCCACCCCGAGTCCTCACTTGTCGCTTTATGACGTTAGACGAGACGACGATAGCCGCATCACTCACCCTCTACGGCCTCCTTTTCACACCCAACACCCGGCCTCCACCTCCGACAGGCTTCCCCACCCTGCATCTCGTCTACGGCGGTCCAGGCGTTCAGCTCGTGCGAGGCTCCTGCACCAGATCCCTGTATGTTTTACTCACCCCCCCCCCCACCCATCTCTTTTTGCACCGTGGCTCACATTTATGGAACTCGGTCGACCATAGCACATGATGTATCATAGTTACTAGCGGTCAGCTCACGTCTGTATGGAACAGAAGGAGTCAACTGACATATCAACCGGGAGAAGACATATCATGCACGAACTGGAATTTGAGATACGAGGTCCAGACCCGGTTGTTCCCATCACCCATTTTGATGCAGTCCCGAGTACGGTGGACGAAGCGAGCCTCATTTCGGACCTGCAGTTTGCACACTTGCACCCGGATCTTGTCGGCAGGTGTGGTTTTTGTACTTTTGTGGGGTTCTTTAAACACAGCTCTGTATAACTGAACGGCAGCATTTCGCCTTTAAGCTTTGTACATTCTCCACCGCGTCTGTTTGAATTCCTTTGGTTGTGTCTCTGTCTTCAGGCTAAGCGATTCGGGAAGGACGTACCCATTTGTCGATGTTACCGCTTCCTTTTTATTTTTCGTCCCAACAGGTTTATTCGTGCTCAGATCCTCTGCCACTATGGCTATGCGGTGTTGCTGTGCGATTGTCGTGGCTCCACTAATCGCGGATCTGCCTTTGCTGGTCATATCAAACTGAAACTAGTAAGTTTTTTAGCTTTTTCTTACAGTAAATTGGACGCTTTTGCTTGACATTTAAACTGCGTAACGGGTTTTTGAACTCCTAGGGGGTTCCCGAACTCGATGATCATATTCAGTTTCTGAAGGAGGCTGCTCGCAAGACTGGTCTCATTGATCTAGATCGGGTGGCTATCCAGGGATCGTCCTACGGTAAGTACTTCACGTCTGGCTTACTGCAGTTTGCTTAAGTGATTACATGTCTATATTAGGCCACTTCACGTGCGCTACCTTAAAGGGTTGTCGTATCATACGTTACTATGCAGCATTTCTGTGGTATTCTTGGGGCCACACTGCATTCTTGTCGTTCCTACGCCGTCCTTTTAGTGTTTCCTTATCCTCCAAATGACATTTCGATCGTCGTTTCCGGCGATGTCCACCGTGTGTCCCACAACAGGGTGGACGCGTGAGCTAGTTTACAGTGACAACGGACTTGCGCTGCATCTACCACACCCCGATGTCGAGACGGAGTCCAGAAGCGGGATCGGGCGCAAGTGGTTGGCGCGGTGTGAACCCGCAGCGAGACGTGCCACCACACGCCCTGGTCCACGCACAGGATTTTGCCCAACAAGAAGGGGGCACGACTCAGATCCCATTTCAGTGCAAGTGCCATTGAGGCCGCAGTAGGAAGAAGCCGTTGCAGCCTGAGTCTCCGTCCTGAGAGGCGAACTGAGTTAGCCCGTCAGTTGGCAGCTCTCAGAGCGCGTCAGATTGAGGAAAATGCGCTGCGTCGTCGACCTCACTTCCAGCCACTGTCCGAGTCGGTCAATTAACTGATGCAGGGATTGGGCGCAGTGACTGACTGGCTTCGAAATTAAACTCGTGGCCCATTTCGTAGGTCTTGTCGGTCACTTGTGATAGTGCGTCGCCTCGTCGCACAGCCGGCTTATCTTCGTGTATGCGCGATCCGAGCATGCGCTCAGTCTGCCCTGTGTAGTTAGAAGGACAATTTTGACCCGGAATGCTATACACTACTCCAGATTGCTTTTCAGACTTTAGCCGGTCGGATTTTCATGACTCTATTGCGTATGGTGGCTTTAGGGCGGTGTGCAATTCCAACACCTAACTCCGCAGCTCGGTCGCTTCTGAAACGACTTATGAATGCCCTCGGATAGCCATTTTGAGCAAACTGGTCGCGGAGATAACGGGCCTCACGTGCTCTGTCCTCCGGAATTGCACAGCGCCCCAAAGCCACCAGTCAATCACTCTAAGCACCAGCATACACTGGGCCGACTGCGAGGTCTCAGTTGAATAGTAAGTTGGCAGCATTCCAAACTACGACTTTTAGTGCACGGTGATAGATTCAAGTGCGAGAAAGGTGCGCCGAGAGTAAGTAGTACGTCTTCCCTGTCCTCTACCTACCATTGATTCTATCCAATTTTGCCTACTTCCCCTCCTTAAATTTATAACAGGGAAGCTCACCATCTGTTTAAGTGTAGAACCGGGATGATACCGGATCAAAAAGCTGCGTCTGTTTGGGATAATTCAGTTTTCCCTGAACCTCAGCCCGGGTCTAAAGTGATTGTTGTTCACATGGCGATCAGCAATCGGAAGTTGAGAAGTCTTAACAAACATTTCTCGGATAACAGTTTTTTTGCCTGTCAAGATATACCGAGACATCGTCATACCATGCGACCTTGAATTGTCCCCCTCTTTGTCGACAGGACGCATGCGCGTAATTCTATTTTAGAAACTTTTGACCAACTAACCCTACTTATTCATCTCAGTTGGTAACACTTAACGCTCAGAGCCACTATGATATAATGTTGTCACAAATTTTTTGGCTTATTTTCAATGTCCTTGTATATGGGGACATTTTCTACAGAACGTATGCACGAAGTACCTGCTCTCTTATCCGTATTGTGGAACATTACATCTTTTTTCAGACTTTGCACTCGAGGAAAGTGCATCTTCCTGTTTTGGAAAGGGTCCCAATTCCTAAGCACATTTGAGTCCGACCTGCCGTTGGTCTTGCGTTTAGGGTTTCCAAACTACAGGTTATGCACTGTCTGTTTAAAAGGTAGTGCATTCTATACTGGCAAGAAGAAAACACATGGGGCTCATATTATTTTGCAAGAGATATGGATTATGTCATATACTTTATAGATCCCATTAATTAACAGATAGATACGATGCTATTTGAATGAGCATTTGGCGGTCTTGGAGATCTCTTAATTGCAAGCTTTTTGAAGTCGAGAGATACCCCTTTTCTGTCCTAAATTACTAAAAAAACTAGCACAAGAAAGAATATTTTGCGCGTGCTGATTCCCCTTGCGGAAGAATGCCGCGTGCATCTTGCCTTTCTATCTATGTTTGTTTTCACAACTAATTAGACACCGTTCCTTAGGCGGATACATGTCCCTTATGGCGGCTGCACGCTACAGGGATACATACAGGGCAGCTATCGCCGGGTCCCCAGTAGTTGACTGGGCTCATTACGACACGGCCTATACAGAACGCTACTTGGGACTACCGCGTGATCATCCCGAGGCCTACACGTAAGTATGGCGTATGTTGATTATTTGGTAAAATGGTTTAAATGTGTGAAAATCCCCATCACTATATTCAGAAGAGAGATTGGCGAGTGAACGTTCCTTTCGGTAAATTCTCATCAGGCCAATACAATTACATAGGGCGGGGTAGAGTGAGTGAAACAAAAATCGATAAAAGTTAGGTTTTAAATTATAGGCTCGGCAAGAGCGGAAGGGCGCCTAAAGTTGCATGTGGTTAGTCAACCTTTGACCACGGTAAGCGCGGAGCCTGAACAAGGTTCTTTTGGGCGCATAGGGTCGGTTTTCGTAACCTTATGGCGGCCGCTTCTGCTGTTGCTAGCAGGCGCTGGCCCAGTAGCTTAGGGTAGCTCGAGGGGACCTTGTAAATCACACGAAATGCTTCGGTGGGGTCCACACGATGCCCTGAGTCCACTGCATGCGCAAGGATGGCGCTGTCTATTCTCCTAGTTTCACCCTTTGCCAGCCATGCGGGAAGGTGCTCTCGTATTCTTTTGGAAAGGCGCCGACTCGTACGACCAATATAACCTGCTCCACAGGAGCAAGTGAATGAGTAGATGCACATTGAGGCGGTCTGAGGTGGCAGCCTATCCTTCCCTTCTCCGCGTAGAATAGGGTTAGTGGAGAATGATATGCGAACCCTTGCTGCTGGGAAGGTTCCCGAGACAGCTTGGTCAAGGCGTCTTCTTAGGAGTTCACCTGCAATCTCTCTTCTAAAATGGTTTACTGACCACTAATAAGTAGGTGTTATGTTTTAATTAACTAGTGATGGAAACGTGCTGACCTACATCCAAGGATTCCCAAATGACGCGCCCTGTCTCATGATATCTCACGGTGGGCAAGACGAAAACGTACACTTTTCTCACACGTCTGCTCTATTGCAAAGGCTGGACAGCCTGGGAAAGCCCTATGAATTTTATGTAAGTTTATATACAGCATTACCGAAATTGTAGTAGGATGCTTCTGCTCCCTCACAGCATTTAGTCAACTCCTTCTCTCCAGCAGTGTACGACCATTTACTGTCCTAAGTCTGACAGGCTGAGGAGGTTTAATTAGCCATGCGCGATTATCTCTAGGTCCATCGACTTTGTTGGCAGTACCTTTGAACCAAGTACTGTGGTACTGCAAGTTAATTATAACCGTCATTTGGGAGTCTCTCGATATGATTATTGCTCATATTCTTCATCCCAATGAAATTTATTAAGAGAATCAACAGAGGCAAAAAGGGCACTAACTTGCTCCCTCGCCCTAAACAAATGAGCTGTAATATTCTTAGGGCCGAACTGCAACTCCGGCTGCCGGGTCCCCAGTTTGCATTTAGGCGATGTGCACCAAATTGTCACCGGTAAATCTAACCCTCCTTTTCGGACAAAGCTCATCTGAATTACTGGGGATGTTCTCACTGCGTCTCAAAAATGGGATAGAGTCCTGTCAGTCCCTTCGGGAGATATATTTTGCTGAAAACGGATAAGAACGCTGTTGCTCGCTGTGCCCTGTATGCAGGACAGGATGCAGGCTTTCCGTTTTGACCTTGAGCGTCAGTCTGGCACCATTTCATGTGTTCAGAGGGGTGGGGGACGACGAGGGAGGGTGAGACAGCACTCTCTGCCTTATTCACCATCAGCCATACCCCAGCTCTAGACCAAGCAGACCCAAAGCTTGGATCCGGGCTCAGACGTCCGACTGGCAAGGCTGGAATTTTACGCCCCCCCCCGCATTCCCCCACCTGAAACCCATGCTTGCATGACGGCTGCTTACTTTCGTCGGTTTGACATCCGCATTTATTTACCCACCAAGGAAAAGATATTCTCGACAGTATGCTCATTTCCCTGTACTACAATGCTTCAGCCCAAGTTCGGCCATCTGCTCCGAAAATGATACAGTTGGAGGTATGCTCAACTTGCTTGTTTGCCTGGTGTTAGCGTACGCCATAGAGCTGAGGAAAATGACGTTCTGGTTCTATAGATGTGGTGCAAAATTCAATCAAACTATCGTGTGGTTAGAAGGCAAGGTCTAATCTAAGAATGTACGGATTACTATGTAATAGCATTTCTGGTGGGTTTATTCTGCTGATAACGTTCTCGCAGACTTTATGACCAACACCGAGCAATGGCGTTGGGGGTTTCTGCGGTCTGAGGGTTGATTTCGGAGGGGTGATTATTTTTCAGTCTACCCACAAGGGCCTTTTCCTAACCGTCTGTACCAGCGATCTGGCTGGATGTTTGCAAGTATCAACAAGGTGTCTGTTTTGGTCTCATATCAGATGCTGTCTGTCGTTTCGAACCCCTTTCAGTCGCCTGGTTGTGTAAGATGGATAATTTTTGGTATCCATTTTTTCATCTCTAATTCACCGGGCGCACACAGTACTACCCGGCCTCTCGCCACGGCATCCGCGAGGACGACCACCTGACTGCCTGCATTTTGAGCTTCCTTGACCGAACGATTCGTTCGCCGTCCGGGCCACGGGATCCCTCCGCTCCGGCGCCTGCTTCGCTGACGACGACGGCATCTGAAGTCGAGATATGCAGTTAGATCTTCCTATCCCCATCCCCTGATCCACTCGCCCCCTCCCCCTCCCGTAAACGCAAACAGCTTGTCTTTCCCGAGCGTGACATTCTTTTCTCAAGTATTTGTCTATCTTTGCATCTTCTTTGTTCTGCTGAAAAATGCTATGCGTTTCAACGGTATTTTTGGCCGACCGATGGGTAGAGACTCGTCCTAGTGCGAAAATAAAAGCGAAAAAGCGGCTTTCAGGGTGGCATGGGTGGTTTGGTGGAGAAAGGTCGTCTAGGAGAAGTGACTTTGGAGGTGGCTGGACGGGGTGACAGGAGTCAGTACCTCTTCTGAGAGCGACTTCCAATGAGGAGGGTGGAGGTATTGATCCCTCCACAATACGATCTGTTTAGCGGCTGGGTATTTCTTTGCGATTTGGTCTTCGCTGTAATTACACCGACCATCGAGAAGGATGCCCAGTGTCCCGTATTTTGAAGGAGCCTCGGAAAGCTCCTTTGACAGTCTTCGGTGAACACAGAGAACACTTTTGGCTCCCGGAAGCCTGGAGAGGGGGTCGAATGTCGTGGATGCGGCATACACCACATTCTATACAGCCCAGTTTCCGGTACGACGTATTGAGTGTTAGAGTGTGATTGGGCATGCGGTACCATTCCTCTTTAAAGAGTCCTGCAGGCATGCAATCCGGTAAGTGCGTCGAGGTGCGATAGTGGATAACTTAAAGACTCCCAAATCAAAAGACAGGCAAGCTTTATTCCGGCAAGCCGGCGTACTCCAAAACGTGGCGGGCAACGGCAGTGAGTGTTCTCGTGAGTCCTGTCAACCGTTCGCTCAGGCGAGAACTGTATGCGACTGCGAACAACCAATCAAGACAGAGATATCGATCGGCGTCCGCAAGCCCAAGGCTGATTCGTGAGTGCGTACGCAGGGAGTGATGGGCGTGCTAGACGGACCGAAGGCGACATCGGTAAGTGGACACGCCGTGAGTGCGGGCAGTTACAAGTAGCATAAGTGAATGTGGGCCGTTCTCCAGTTACATGAACACTCTTGATTGTAGACCCTCGTTGGAGCTGCCTAGGGGAAGTGCCTTACTGAAATAGCTGCCGGTTACAATGTCGTCCCTTAAAGCATAAAAACGCTAGCGCTCCCGTATCCGTTGCCCATCAAACTGAACGTCCTTTGTTGCAGCCCTAGGTAGTCCTTCCCTTCCAGACATCCTACTGACCAACAGGTTGGCCGCAAATAGGGTCCGTGCAGGATGGACGTTGCGGCATTAAGTGAGGCCGACGTCTCCGAGCGAGGTAGGTGCGTGAGAGCTTGTGGAAACGCAAGGCTGTCGACAATAGGTCCCCTAAATCAAAATTCAGAAGGGTAAATTTAGTCAGACAGCCTCTACTGCTGCAAGAGAGTGCACGGGCGACTTAGAAGACGGTGAGGGCAGTTGCTTAACCAGAACCAGCCGTTAGGGTTCGCCCTGGCGCAAGGTTCGCGGATGCGCCCGAGCTTTGTCGGCCTCTAACCAATCAGCAGAAGGTGCGACACCGATCGGCACCAAACTATTGTCACAGTGGACCAAGTAGAGCATGACCCAAACATCCAACTAGTAGGAGGGTTGACGGCGGCACGAGAAAGCGGCCGTGCTTTCCACATTGAGGGCAGACGGCCACAAACCTGGGGCCGACATGCGCTGCATGGGCGTCAAGACGTTGCTGTGGTCTTTGTTGTCATCAAAACTGTAAGCGTTGCATTCTATCGCACAGAGCATCAGCCATCGTCTCCTGGGAATGAAGCTCCCACCTCTCCCCACTGAGAAAGTGTAGGCGGCGGGAACTGGAGCCACCTCTGTACCCAACGAGGTAGAAGTCAAAGTAAGGCCTACTTAAACAAGTATAGTAGCTAGTTCTGCGTACTATCATTGGATTCAGCCGCAGTGACGAGCAGCAGCTACATAGAGACAAGGCGGTTGCCCATTTACGTATTGATGCCGATGGTTAACAACTTGATTGCCCTCGATGTCTCTAGCACTCGCGTTCGCACAAATCGCGCCACAATAAAGCGGAGTGGTAGGATGTCACTGAATCGGGAACTGTAACGGACTCCTCCCGTAACTGGCGCACACAATACACAACCTAATCACCAACGCTGTCCATCCTCCTGATTGGCGAAAGGCGACGCGAATGCACGGAAATAACAAGTGTCGACCCAAGGTACTCGTCAGGAGGGAGGTCCGGTTCGATGCGTTGGTGACAAAGGCAGTATGCAGCACCGAGTACTGAACGGATCTCTGTCCCCTGCCCTTCAAGATGGGACCACAGCACCAATCTCATCGATAGTGGACCAAAGGACACTAATGCTCGAATACCAGACAGTGAAGAACGAACACCGGACTACATAAAAATGAATGTCGGTCAGGAGCAAACAGGCATCCTGGGCGAGCATCACGTCGGGAGACTGCGTGGCACCATTCATGTCAGTTGCTTGGTGGTTCATGACTCTTCACTGTGACAATAACAGAACTACTTTAATGTCAGCTACGAAATTCATCGTCTCTTTGCTAATGAGATCACCTCGTACAAACCTTCGAATGCAACCAATGGGTCAATACAAACCAAGGTTGGTTAGGCCGGAAGGCAGAGGATATTCTGACAAATGGATAGGTCACGGCGAAATGATGAACTGGACGATTGTCATGGTCGTCTACAGCACCCGAAACAACGGGACCGTACCTCCTGTTCGGCCTAGATAACACAACCCCATTGCCGTAGAAGTCGGAAAGTTTGAAGCCTTTGGTCGACAATTTCAGTTCGGCACCAGTCGCCCACCTGCAATCCGCAGGGGAGCGTCCAACAGACTGCCTCGAATGGCAGTATACATTGGTCTTAACCGCGCTTCTTTTCGGCGGGAGGCAATCAGGACAGTGCGACAGATGTCCGACGGAGACGTTCGGAGTTGTAAGGCCTGGGTAGGTGGGAGATCGTGACCTACTTCTGTTTTGGGAAGGAAAAAAGGCGTCAGAAGGGAACGTACATTCTGCACAGGAACTTTCTCTCGTCCGTAGCCTTCAACGCCCAACAAAATCAAGGTTTGCCCGCGTCTCTCCCCAGGCGTGGTGTATGTGCAAGTGGCTAAGCGTTTATCAAACATCAAAGCAAGTTAACTTTTGTTTTTTGCGCGATCTCCGGGATTTGGGAACACCCGCAGCCGACTATCCTAGAAGCTGTCTGCGCATACGTTTGAAAGCCGTGATAGAGTAATGCCTAACGCGGCGTGTGTTTCAAGGAAGTTTTAAATGCGACTGAGGCTCTACCGAGTGCTGTCTCATTTTTGGAAAGTCTATAAACTGGGTGGTTTCGACTTCTGAGCCAGTTGACCTCTTAGTTTGATGGGATGTGGAGACAAGTATCTGAAGACTTCAAGGGGGCAGCCATTGTTCATCAGCGACGTGTGTGCGTGTGTGACAGTCATCTCGCATATTTCCCTACCCCAAAACAGACTCCACTGCAGATGCGCTGGACCGAAACGCGGCCCAGATTTGTTCACGAGACGTGTTTTTCAAGCCGCGCATAAGCCCACAACCACACGCATGTGGTATGCAGACATTTACGCCGCGTCATTAACCGCGCCCAACCCCATTAATTTACAGATTTGGAGAGTCGGTTATTGCCTAGTAGTATGAGGCCGGCACTGAGGAACCCGACCTCCGCATCGTACTTCTTCCCAGTTTGGTCATTATAACAGTCTCACTGATGAGAGCAGTAACCCATCGTAGCCCGGTACCAGAGCGTAGATTGGCCGTCTAGCTTCGCCCACTCCGACTTCCGGCTGTCTTCACACTATCTCGCTATCGCAGCGACTTGGATGAGGAAAGAGAGGGTGCGGCAGGTGCTTCGCAAGCCTGTCTCGCCATAGCCTAGTTTCCGCGCATGTCACCGGGTATGTTGGCACCCGCAAAGGCCGAACTGTCAGAAAGTTGCCTGCTTACCGCTTAAACGCCTGAGTACCTACATCCAATGTACACTTTTTTTACAGAAACACAATGCAAACAGGGGAACCACAGGTCTACTCCTTGCAGCCCGCAACTACGTTAATATATGGGCACTAATCTTTTTACACCACCTAAGTAGATGTAATCTGTGCATACAGCGGCTGGTGGGGTTTACAGTATCACGCGTCACAATCGACGGGTTGGCCTCGAAAGTCGACAAATAGGGTGTGGCAGGGTCACTCTGCCGTCCCAAACCTCCTCGGCCGGATGTTCGTCTCGCTGGTGGATGCCTACGTTGGAATCGACACTAATTATCAAAGCGGTGTTCAACCGCCCATTGTCTGGCGTACAGAAGCCGAAGCGAAGGCATCCCAGGCCAAAGTCTACCGCCCTATGCCTGCAGAGGACTTTATGCAGAAGCAGGCATTTAGCAAAGCTCGAACAGTTCTGTTGCAGCTTGTTCAGGCCTCATATTGACTGTTGGCGCGAAGGAGACGACACCAACTTAGAAATACAACCAATGAAACACCCCACAGCTGTGGACAAATTCGCTTTCCTGGGGAGTGCCAGGTAAGGAAAAACCCAGCCAACCAGATCTCCGATAGACTGCAGCACTCAGCCTGTAGTAGCTGCGACTTTCATCTAAACACGAGACTGCGGTTGTACACGGCCGTTCCTCTGCGGACAGCGTGCTACAAAAAGGTAAGGATGCTGAATGTAAACTCGCACCGAACCAACCCTGCCACCCGAGTCCTGGGGTGGACGGGCGCATTCATCGTCTATGCTCGCCAAACTGTGATTGAGCCGATAATGGGTGAGAATTGACAGGTGTCTATTAATTCTAACTGTCCTACGCTGACGTTAGTACGGGTGTTCCGAGGTACGTCGGTCAAAACAATCGAGGAAAGCGAAGACTTCTTAATCGAAATCGGCAGGTTTGTCGTATTTCCATAAAGAAATTGTCGGGACTAAACACGCAAAACGCCAGCGCTGAAGATCAATGCCATTAAAAGCCAGTCTTTACCAATATGGCCAAACATTTAAATGACGTCCACGGCCCGGCGTCATTGGACACCTCAGGATCAATACGACCGAACTATGGCACAAACCTCAAAGTATCACCAACACAACCATATATGAGGACACCTGCAACATGGTCTTGCTGTTGGGGGGTCTCCATGGCATCCGTGTTGGAATGACCAGCAGCCCAGGGCCGCCGTGTCACAGCTAACGACTCCTTCAGTCAAACCGTACTGACCACTGGGGAGACTGGCCATTATGGAAGTCGTCCCCTGCTGTAACTGCCACCTTACCTCACGCACCGCTAAAACTAGGCTCATTTGTCGGCGTTAGTCAGCCAGACGCGTGGGTCCTGAGTACTCGCGTTAAGGCAAAACAGAGCAGCTGTATCCGCTATAATTAAGACAAACCTCTGAATATTTCATTCGCGGGAGGTGTTTGTTTTGGCGACGGCTTGGACCCTTGTGTCCTGCGTGAGATTTCGAGGAAAAGTCACAACTTTCAGATGCCCATACACTGCAAATTAGCATATTCATGCTGAATGTCAGATAACGTACGGCCGATACAATAGCTCATCTGCCCTCGGCGGATTCGTGGTAATGCATCATACTAGACCGTCAGACCTAAGCATTTCTCTGTAGCTCGGAAGCACCACAGTAGCTAGACTCCAAGGTAACTTACAAACGTGTAACGCAAAAGGAGTGACACGTAATGAGCAAAAAAGTCCGAGTTGAGACGAAGTCAAGTTAAAAAAAAAACAAGGAAGAGGATGTCTTTTTACAGGTGATGCCATTGGGCGGAGCTTATTAAAATCCGTACTTTGAGCGGCTCAGATGCTGGTTCCGCCTCGCCTCAGACCACTGTTCCTGCAACTCGTACTCCTGCTCCTGGGCCTGGGAGAGGAAAAATAGAGTTTTGGCGGTCTCTCAAACAGGGCTTTATATTATCTCACTTTATTGCATCTAACAAGTGGTCAAAGTCAAGTTGAGCGGGGAATTAACAGAGGGGACACTTCTATAGACCAAATTATAAAAACGAAAGTACGATCTGTAAATACCTGTTCTGGTTGGAACACCAACATGCTGCTAGAAGAGAGCTGCAGCAAAGAATTCCGTGTGAGCGTTTGCGATGATGTACTCGTACGACCATATTACACTTACTTTGCAAAGTACAGGCAATGAAGAAGGATATTTTGCACAAATCGTGGACAATGAAAAGTATCTAGACTATCTATGCTGTCTTGAGTTGCCTTTCGGGCGCTAGACCATCGGCGCCTATTTCGACGAGTCACACTTCACGTGCTCGGACACGTAAACGGGTAAATGGCTGTAGTCCATCGACCTCTATCCAGATTGACTGATCAGGAAGGGTGGCTAGCTAGCAACAATAACTGATCTGTAGGCCAACTGCCAAGTAAAAAATAGCAGTCCAAATTTATACCCTCTGGTTAGTGATAAGCGCCGTTTGCCTGGTAAGGGCATTCCTTGAATGGCCAAAGAGCACAATGACGGCATAAGCTGGCAATGAATAGGACTTTAAATTCAGAGACTTATCAAGGCTATCTTTTATAACACAGGAAGTATTTTAAAAACTATATTCCAGTTTTCGGAGCACTGAGGCATGCGCATCAAGACTTACCTTGTATGCCAACCAAGTTATCTGGTGTTTTCTGAAGGCTAACTTGTTTGGCTGTTCAACATCAACCTTCCTCGGTCGGTTGTCCGAGGTAATAGACTTAAGCAACTCAAGCTGAGCCCCATCAGTTAGTTCATCTTGACTAACAGTGCGAATCCCCGACTTGGTAGAGGCAAGAACATCCATGACGGCGGACGAACGAGCTCCGATGGGTACCTGGCCACATCCACCGAGGCGGGCCCGCTTGCGCTTAAAAATATAGCGAATAGGAGCTTGTAAATGAATGAGAGAAGAGAATAGGGAAAAATAAAGTTTCCATCTATTTTAAATGCTGTTTGACTGACTGGAATCTCGAGAATGTGGAAGTTGCAGATACTAAACAACTGTAACGCGTGCAGAACCTACCTCTGGGGCAGGAATAAAGGAGGCTTCTGTCCAGACGGGTTCCGGCTCCTCCACATCATCTACCTGACTCGATTCCTTAGCTGAATGATCTGCAGGTCCCTGTCCCGGTTCAGGAAGGTCCGCATCGGCAAACGGTTTTTCTGGAAGAACTGGAAGTCCTGGAGGCGCGGAACTGGGAACACTAATTTTGGAAGGAGCTGAACTTGGAACATGAGAGGTAGCCGGGTGGGAAGAAGAATTAGATGAGGATGGGACGGCAGATGATGATGCTGCCGCTGTCTGGCCAAGAGCAGTCAAACGCTCTGCCTCCTTTTTCGCATCGTAGAAGGAGAAATACTTTGATTCTCCGGTTCCCTGTTCGGCGTCATCATCGATATCTGCGGTGAACTCATCTTCATCCTCCTCCGGCAAGGTAGGATTCGCGGATTTCAGTTGAGCGGCAGCCCGCTGACGTTGTTCATATTGCTTTACAAGACCTTCGGGTGCCTTTGGCCTAGCCAGTTGATGAGGAATCATCATCGGCGAACTGCCCTCGCGAACGATAAGGGCTCGCGTGGGTGGGAGAAGATCCAGCAAGCTGGTAGACTGCTTTTGTTTTGCCGGATATGTCTGAAAAATGTAATAGCTAGGTGGTTAACCTTGGAAATTGGTGAGGTCAGCAGAACCAATTGCTCGACTGGTCTCAAAACTAACGGGATAACATGCACTTTGAAGCCGGCAAATTTCTCGGAGGCTTACCTGTGTCTTTTGGGGTTTCATGCTGCTTTCGTCGTCACTGTCATCCGAAGAATCTAGCTGAATATACTGAGACAATGGAAATCACAGATACCTCTTCTAGTGTTGGAATTGTTATTAAAACCTTTCCTGACTTTGAAGTTCGTCTTTCAATGTTTAAAGGCTTTAAAAGAGGCTTTGCATTCCTGGGAATCCGCATTTTATACTCGGCCTCGACAGAATCCATAAACTGTTCCGATGAGTTTGGCGGCACAACTTTTTGTGAAAGATTCGACACTTCGGGATTTGTTTCTTCTAAAGCAACAGATTATTAGCAATACGGGGAAAGCACCCTCGGAGTCCGAAGAATCGTCGGAGCGGTCGTAATTAACGAGCGCCATTTCGCAGCCGACGGAACCGATAAACCCAACTTTAAGCCAAATGCCCAACTTTATTCAGAAAAGTTAGCTTACGCAAGATCCAAAGTTTAATTGCCGGAATTTCTCAGTATTTCATTCCTACCATATTATTTATGCAAGTTTGCAAGCTTTTTTATATTTTCTGCGTCCTCTGTCGTGAGCCACACAGACCTCTAACTAAACTGCTTGCTGTCGATTTCTGACACATTCGTCGCTCATTCAGGAATTATCCATAGATTCTGCCAGTGGAATACTTTGTATTTCCGAGTCCACCAGTTAGCTCGTATATTCCATAATAACATGAAATCTGAAGGTGTAGAAAGGCAAAACTTGATATCTGGACACTTACCAGAAACACCTTATTCTAGCCCGTTTGCAGACGACGAAGTCTCTTAAAAGCTTAGCATGATGAGAAAGCTATACAAATAAATTCTCGTTAATGGATATCAGTCTGTCGTTTACGATAGTGAGGACAGTGTAGGACATCCTGAACAAGCGGCATTTTAGGTCTCACGATAAAAGACTTGACAGCTTTCCCACAACGCCTACGTATACGTTTGAGGAAGAAATAAACTTGCCATTTCAAAATTGCATGTCATTGACTAAAAGGGATTAATGTGGTGGCAATCGGGTTTGGTGTTCAAGAAGTCCTTGCTTAACCATTCGTCATTTGCTACTGTGTTGTAACCACCTTCTTTTCGTACCTATAGTGAGCCGGACATCGGTTTGAACATTATAATTGAAGCACGCTTTTAGATTGCTTAGTAATGATCCTCGCTGATGATCTCATATTACTGCGTGCAGGCGGAGTTGAGGAACACAGCCGATTTCATGTTTAAGTAGACAACTACTTGTTTGTCCCACTGAGGCCTAATCGACAGGTTTCCTGAAGGTCTGCACGTCAGACGGCATACCGTTCTTTTAATAATCCTTGCTACGAATACTCTATCGTTCATGGGCCGAATTTCACCATAGAGACTTAACCAAGGTTCCCTTAGCCTTCTTATAAATTTGACGGCCGTTGGCGTTCACATAAACAACAATCAGATCTCCCCACACAGTATAAAATACTGGCACCTGGATGACAATTCAGATGTTGAACAAGTTACAAAAGGGTGTACTGTCGGTCGCCAATAAGAGCTTCTTGTATGCTAGTAGCCTCAATGATCAGTGCTTACATACCTGGAGACCGACTGAGAAAAACCTATTGATTTTTAGCACACTATTGCGACGCTTTCAATATTCAACGCCTTTTTGTCCAAAACGTTTGCTAAAAACTCGATCGCACTGCTCCCGACCGTACAGGCTTGGACCGTGGTCGTTCTCGAAACTACAGCCTTCACTCTCTGGGACGTAACTGTAGCGATTCGGCGTTTTTACCAATCTCATAGCCCTGGATCTGATGGTGTCCTTTTAGGCATTCCGAAAGAGGATGCAAATGCAATTTTCCGTACCTCCTGTGCAAGATAGTTAATTTCCCTATTTAAAGTCAAACCTATACTACTTTGTGGAAGAATGCACACAGTTTGCCTACTCCAAAACATGGCCAATCTACGTCATTTGACGACTTTCGGCCGATAAACACCCTCCCCGCAAGTTTCGAAGGTCTTAGATGCATTGATCAAAGGTAAGATGACGTGTCACTTAACAGAGAATAACTTACAGCGCACAACACAGCATAGATTCCTTAAAGCTCGGTCTTGTGACACCTGCCAGCCCTCTTTCTTTGACCATGTTATCCAACCTATGGACAACGGCTTTGCACTGCACACAGTACATTTGGATTTCACTAAGGCTTTTGATCGTGTTGACCATGATCTTCTTCTCTTGAAACTGTCCTCTTTTGGGAACGGTGGAAAACTTCAGAATTTTATATCCTCTTACCTTCGTGGTCGCATGAAACTAGTTAAGATTTCAATGCTATATCCAACCCCACATTTGTGAGGGGTAGAGTCATTCAGGCTAGTTTACTTGGCCCGCTACTATTTTGTCTTTTCGTCAACGACGTGCCAAAATTATTTCAGAATTGCAAGATCTTCATGTATGCCGGTGATTTGAATGCTGCGTACAGGTGTAAGGCGGCAGATCGTGACATCGTGCTTGAGCTCCTAAAGTATGACCTACAGGCCTTCCCCAGCAGTGCCGCACATGGCGTCTTCCCTCTCTTGGAATAAATACTCATTCATGGTGGTTAGCGACGACCACCAACGTAAATTCTGTATTTAAGGTCACGACATAAAGGTGTCTGCGTTTATTAAGGATCTGGGTGTATCATACTTAAAGAGCGGAATAAGATAATATCCGTCCAACACTTTTTCGCCTTGCAACGCCAATCCTTGACCTACCAGGAACGATGCGAGCTTACAGGCCTTGATCTCTTGTGGTTTCTTCGGTCACAAAAAAGACTATTTTTTACTGCTTTTAATCTTAAACAGTCGTATTTTGAATCCGCCTGCCACTTTAAACCTGTCGACTTCTCCCGGCGTAATAGTCGCGGTGAGGTCTTTTTATTTCTTCCTCTGGCAAGTTCCGCTAAATATCGTCGTTTCTTTTCTGTGAAGGCAACTGCGACCTTGAACAAATTATCCAGGAATTCGAAAATTCTGCAAAATTATTTTTGTTTATAAGAACCATTGGTCTTTTTGCAGTCCGAAAGTCTTCCACATATTTTGTGTGCCGATTCAGCCGATTTTATCTACCGTATTGCTGGAGTTCGTGGTCTCTGATCCCCTGGCCCGTCTCACCACGGACCATTTCTTCAGATGCTAGCGAACAATGGTTTTTCAGTGCCTCTGTTTGGCCCAGTGCCAATTTTATGTGAAGGAATTTAGATTGAAAATATCCGAAGCAGTGCTTCCCGCCCCCTTGTGAACTGTCGTCATTCAGTGGCAGCAGTTTTTGTTCTCATGAGCCATTCAAACTGCAAAACACCATCCTCTTATTTAATCATAAGGAGTTTTTACTGTTGGCCTGATCTGTGCTTTATTTTTCTTTGGCAGTACCTGTTAACTGGCCTTAAATGTAATCAAGATTATTATTACAAATAAAAAGAACAGCATACATCCATCACCCGGGAGCCGCTGCGCCTGCAACCGTTCGGCAACTCCCGTCGGATTCCGGCGCTTTCCCGCTAGAGATTTAGAGCACGGTTTTGAGGATTCCTTGGTGGCAAATCGAGAGGTCCGAATCACTATTCGTTTCAACATGGGAAAGAAAGTGGATGGCGGCGTCAGAGATCGTGGATGGAAATTTAAGGGCACTTCTGATGTGCTCGACCCAGCACTTCAAAACCAATAATTTCTCCTTAAGAGGTGTTGCTCCGTCCGAGCCGGGAAACTGAGCAGGTTCTTCCACTGTGAGGCCGTAGACCACCTTGTCTGAAACGAAGAAGTTATTGGCTTCATTACGGCCCGCATATTCCCGGATTTTCTTTGTCTAGCGAAACATCCATACGCCCTATATCTCCCATAGTCGCCACTGCAAGGGTTTGGGCATCGAAATAAGGCCGCTTTGCATGCGTCGGTCCGACCGTCGACGTTGGCTTTGCACAGCCCGTGCTTTATGGCGATAAGGTTACTGAAATCTGCGTCATTGCCGTTGGACCAGTCCTGGTGTTGATAACATGCGCGCTTAGGGACGTCCAAGGTAGTGTAGTGGGTAGCATTCCGCAATTTGCACCACACAATTACAAAGGAGACGTTTTTTTCTGGAGCTTGCAGACCTTCCAGCTGCTGGGTCAGCTGATTGCTGAGATTGAATTCAGGAGTTGGAGAGTTCAGCAGAGCAATAGTTAACTTACCTGGTGGTCGCTTTTTCGTGACCTCCTTCAGGGTTGCAGCGGCAGCCTCATCTTGAAGATGAGAAGGCCTTGGACGATGCAGTCGTGGACGTCGCAGATTGCTTTGGCCGCGAGCACGTTGTGTCGGACTCACATCTAGACGATAATATGGCCTAATATTTGTCATTGGCGCGATCTGTGGTGCATCCAGGTCGTTTCTTCTGCATCAGAAGGTGGAAGAAATAGTTGGCTAGGAGGTGGCGGTGTTCCTCGCGAGTTCGCAAATGAAGGAGGCCGTCGTCTTTGCAGCCACCGATTCTATGAAGATCCAACATTCCCCTTCGGGCAGCGTGGTCTATCCCTACACGGGTGTCAAAGTCGCCAAAGACGATCAGCTTGTCCGCCATCAACAGTCGCCAGAAGTGAGTGCCAGTCTTCGTAAAACTTGATCCTTGCCTCTTCGAAGCTGCTCATTGGGAGAAGTTTTAGACGCCGATGTTGGTGGCGAATTTAGTTCCGCTATGGAGGTAGGGGCAGGGTCAACAGATGGTCTTTGGTTCTCTGCGACAGATAGTATAGTCGTCCCACGACGTCGTTTCGTCGGACAAAGGTGGTGCGGGAGTTGCTTCGCCCTGCCTTTTTTCGGTCGCTCCAGAAGGTGCAGCCGGTACCTTCCTCGTGCAGCTGACCCTGTTTAGAGAATTGGGTCTCGTTTAGAGTAGATCTGTGCACTTTATAGCCCGCCCGTTCCAGAGTGACTGAAAACGTTCAGCTTTTCGACCGGTTGCTGCTCAGATTGTTTAAAAGTGAACAGATCTTCCGGACTGCCAGCGTTAGCGAACTCACCCCAGCAGTCTATGGGGTATGGTAGTGGGTGGGGATGAGGGATGTAGCGATTATTCATGGTGGTTTTTCGGTCATGAGTTTTGCAGCTACGGGCCACGTTATGATAGCAGATAGCGTGATTTTCCAACACTCCTTCAGGTCACCTTTACTGGCCCCCGTCCGGCAATGGTGTCAGCAGTGGTATCCCTAAATAGAGCTGCTTAGATATCCCAGCCGGCTACCGAACCGCACTACGGGTCACGACTTTGTTTATTGGAGAGCGATTCGATTTAGCTCAGGGCGCTTATGATATTGCATGCGACTCTCTCTGTTAAACTTTTTGAAGTGGAAGGGGGAGTGGGGGAGGGAAAGGGCAGAAAAGGTACAGGGGAAAGGAGGGGAAGAGGAGGATGTAGTGCGGTCAGAGTTGCCGGATATGAGGATACACACGACACCGCATACCCTCAAAGAGTCTAGTCTGCCGGTTAGGGTGGTTATCGGGGTGTGACTACAACGTACAACCTATTTACAGGGAGCCAGAGATGGGAGATGGGTGCCAGTTAAGATCCGTGGGAAGGAGCCACCGTCCACGTGAGGTGAATAATGTGGCCTTGCACAGCCTACGCGGGGATACCCTGAATAGACACACATAAACCCCATCTCAAACAATAAGGACTACGCTTTGTTAGTTTTCGATTTTGGAAAATCAGTAAACGCTACGGAAGGCACATTTTCGGGAGCAAAAAGCCTAGACTCCCCTGGCTGATGGCGTCCTGGCGTGCTTCTGCTACCACCATCGCCATCTCCCTCTCCCGGTTCTGGACAGCCTTCCTGAATCAGAATCCCCCCGCAGAATTGTTGATATTTTATTTTTTGCTTTTAAACCCCAGGTCATAATTTCGAATTGTGCTTAGATCTACAAGCAGATGTTCCTTGGGACATTTTATTCGTTTATCCTCTAGCCACGTTGTTTTACGCAATGGTTGTTGGTCGCCATCCCTTTTTTTCTGTTTTCGGCTTCATGATATGGTATCTGGGACCTCAGCTCGGTTAGATTACAGGTTGGTGAAAGAGGAACAGCCATTTGCAACATTAGTGTGATGAAAGGCTATTTAATTCAGTATAGTATAATTCAGTATATATGAGTAATAGAGGCATAGCCTTAGAAAACCCTATTGACAGATAGACGTATGAAAAAAAAACATGCAGATATTTACACAGCAGTTATGCCAGCCATTGATATCATGTAAATGTTTGACCATCAAGCATAAGTTTATCTAGTCTTCTTTTGAAAGTCTCGAAGTTTTCCACCAAGACAACGGAGTTCGGCAATTTGTTCCATCCCTAAACCAGCCGGTGAGAGAAGAATTTGGCCCGCAAATCGAGTCTGGCCTGTTTCATCTTCAATTTGTATGGGTGCCCTCGGGGATTTGTCGTCCGCGCCAGTTCGAAGAAGTCGTCAAACTGAAGAGCACAGTCTAGCCCTCGGACGATCCTGAAGGCCATGATCATGTCCCCTCTGTACTGTCCATAAGAGAGAGAAAATATTGTTAGTTTCTCCAGCCGTCTCTCATAAGGTAAGCCACATAATCCACCGACTAGCCTGGTCGCTCTACGTTGTACGTTCTCCAGTAGAATGTAATCTTTTTTCGTCCAGGGACACAATGCCTGAACACAATATTCCAACATTGGTCGAACGTATGCGCCAAATACTCGGCCGAAAAGTTCTTCATCAAAATTGAGGACGGAGCTTCTTATGACGCCTAGGATACCCATAGCTTTCTTCGATACCTCGGCGCAGTGAGACGATGGTTTGAGAGTTGACGTCATCCACACACCGAAGCTTCTTAACTCGTTGACAGATTCGAGTTGGTGACCTCCTATAAAGTACTGAGATTCAAATCTCAACGGCCTCCGTTTGCTCGAACGTAATCGGATAAGTTGGCATTTGCTACAGTTAAGGCCAAGATACCACTCATCACACCATTTTTGCAAGCGATTTAAATTGCCTTATGATTGTGCAGAATCTTCCGGCTTCTCTATTCATTTCCACAATTTGATATCGTCGGCAAACATTACTCGTTCGCAATTCACACAGTCAAGGCAGTCGTTCACATAAATTAGGAACAAAATTGGACCCAGAACGCTTCCCTGCAGAACGCCACTGTGCACGGATGCCCATTCCGATTTAGCGTTTCCGATACACACACGCTGAGATCTGCCCGTAAGAAAATCGGCTAGCCATTTCATTTCCATTCACACCCACTTGACATTAACAAATGCCAAGTTATTCAGTTACGATTTAGCAGCAGGAAGACGATAAGATCTAGGCCGCTGACTTGAAACCGTTAACGAGCAAAAAGACCACAGTGTGTGGATGAGGTCCACTCTCAAATAATTGTCTTACAGTGCCAAGATACCAAAAAAGCCATGAGCAGGCTAGGCGTGATCTGGAGATTTTCGCCAGTTTTAGTGAGGAGACTTATGGTCGAATGTCCGAAACACGGGTTCAGCCACTGTTAGAATATTGCATTCAGGGTTGATGTCCCTGATGAATAAGACTACGCTCTTTTGGGAAAACACAACAAAGTACGACTCACTTAATCGTTGGACTTAAATGTCTGCCTTACAAAAGACGCTAGAGAACCTTAAAATATTTAATAATAATAACAATTTTTTTCCAGACCCGTGGGGGTCCTATCATAGCAAGTAAGAATAATTTTTACATTAATTTTAAAATTTTAGACGAGGTATACTGAATTATTAGAGGACTTAATTCACAGTTTTTGAATAAGTAGAATGTTAGGAAGAATGTTGAGCGAGCAGTAAGAAACTCCTGACATAAACAAAATGAGTATGATTGGTTAGAAATATAGGAACAAAACTCTCGCTCCTTAGTTTAGAAAAAGCAGGCAGGACCTGACTGTATGACATTGTATGACGGATTTCATGGAGGAGTAAGTAGGCGGGTCAGGCAGGACTGGCCTGTATGTAGACTTGAGAAAAAGGATCGAGTCGGGAAACCTCATAGGAGGATTTATATGCCGGATGAGACCATTCATGTCAAAGTGGCGAATTGAAAACCAGTTTCAAGGCGATAGGAATCCAGATGCGATCAGTCACATTCAGCCGAAGATGGGGCAAGGGGGATGCGACCAGACTACTAGTGTATGGCAAATACAGAAGGTTCCGCCAAGTGCGTCGATAAATCGCATTCTGTGAGAGCACGATGGATGGACTTTTCAAAATCTTCCCTATTGTATAAACTATGGAGAGAATATAACCATGATCTTTAGAATCGTCTGACTTTTTTGAACTGACGCGAACGACAAACTTCGGGGTCACCGACACCAAGTGAGGACAAACTATGCCAAAATTGAATGTTGGGCTAAGTTCTTCTCACAATGGCTGGTTGAAGAATGGAACAAAGTGCCAATTTCGGTAATTTTGACAGAAGAGGCTGTAGCACTCAGAAGGGTACACAGCAAACGTGTTTTTGATGATCGACATCAACAGCTGACGTAACGAACCCAATTTGGTGTGTAAATATCTGTAATATGGGCTGGTTAGGGCTTTGATTCTCTCTAATGTGTACCGAATTATAAGAAAGCACGACATTTAACCTCGTCAGCAAGCTGGTCTAAGAACCCAAATCTACAAATATTGCCAGCACCTGTTATTCCGCCATCTAAGCATTTGCGATCTAGAGAGTTTGCTAGGTGGATTGAATTCGCATGGATATTACCATCGCTTGATAAACGACCGAAAAGAAAGCCCGGCAGTCATTGTCACAACGGATGGCGCGTTTGCAGTTTGGCACGGGCATACGGAACTCCCTAACTTACACAAAAATGGCATCCTTCAGCGCCTTCAACAGATCCTTCGTAGCATGCCGCTCCTGTTTTGGCATAATTAGAGTCTCCATGTCAGTTACAATAGCCAGGCGTTCAACCAAATTGGATGGTGGGCATTTCCTGCACTCACAGGCGTTTAGAATAGAATAGGTCTATTATAGCGCCCCTTGGGCACTGTCAGTCTCCTTTGAACTCTGGAGGCCACTTGACCGACTCTACTTCGGACACGATTTCGTCCTCACAGCGTCTCAGCTACCCGTGCGCCACTTGAACGTGCCCCCTGCAACCACAACTGCAGCTACTGCGACACCACTCCTCGGCAAATGCAACACACATCGATTAAAGACCACTTGAGCTTGACCCACGAGTCTACAAAAGTGGCTGTCACCGCTGTCCCGAGGACTCTTAGACATTACTGGACGCAGTCAAAACTAATCATGGCTTTGCCATCGACCACTGCCGGCTGAGAGGACAACTCTGGGTTCTGTATACATTAAATCCCTCATTCTGGTGCCTTACGTATTCTCTTTTCAGCATGGGATTTGGCCTGATGACTGTAGCGCCCGAGCCCACATTCTCTTCGCTTAGCTGCCACAATTGCTCTTAACTTTGTTCAGCTTAGTTGAGTTCAGTTTTTTTGAGGGAATTTTAAGTGTTGCGCCTTAAAGATTCTTATTTGTTGTAGGGAAGGAAAGTTTGTCGGGCAGCTGGAAAACGGAATCCTCAAAGAACTGCAGAAGCATAATCGAAGCTGTGCAGATAAACGAATTATCATAAGTACTCTTAACACTAACAATGCCAAGTACATTGTGAAGTAGTCACTATGCGCATAATTGTTCGACAGAAAATTTGGTACGATCTCAGTTATCTGAAGGAATCGGAGTGAATGTCAATATTCGCGTGCAATCAATGCGGTACAATACGTATGGTGGAGAAGCAAACGTTACTAAAATCCAGCCAGCAATATTATAACCGCAACAAATTTTTCGTACAAAACGTCAAGACGATACTGGTCTGGTGGCATTAAGATGTGCAGTGGTTTAATGACTTAGCTTGCGCTTAAAACCCTCGACAGATGGGGCCATGACAATATTTGCAGGCAGAACATCCGAAGCAATTTTTCTGGAGAAGAAGAGCTGCCATGTGCCCAGACCGGCGCCAGTCTCAAGTAGTTTTGGCGGATGACCTCGGAGTTTCGCTGCGCTTGCTAACTTAAAAAGTCTCTAGGTAAGAAACAGCTGTACTGACCTCGAATGATAAGGGATGTTTACACCTAGTATCGATAGAAAGAAATTCCTCAGAGGGTAGTGGAGAAATGGAACGATCTCCCTCAGTCAGTCGTGGAAGCTACGTCTATGCAACTCTTCAAGAAACGCTTGGATGATTACTTGTATTCCCTGTTTTCCCTCGACAGCCTGAATGGGAACTAATACCCCACAATCCTCAAATATTTTTCTGATATAATGCTACTCAAATGAATCAAGTACTGTTTTAATAGCAAATATATTTTTTGTTCATGTACAGTTATTTCTAACGAGCTGACATGTAATCAATAGGGTTTTAAAAGGCTTTGCCTATTATCCTTATCAAATAAACTAAATAAACTAATGCGTCTCTTGGTGATTGTCACAGATGTCTTTGGACTAACTACTCAAGGACAATTGATCATGCGATATTACGGCACGCAGGGCCTCTTGATTTAGTGCCCCTATGAGTCTCACAGTCGGAAACTGATAAGTCGGCGACAGCTCTAAACCCATGTTTCGACCAATGTCAGCTTAGGCGAGTACAGCGGCAGGTGTTGCATTTGTCTCGACCCTGTTAGTTTATTCGATAGCAAAGGTGCCTTAGCCAAGGTTTCGTTTTTGTGTCTGATCGATTCCAGAGCTGGTTTCCCCACCAAATATTCTACACCTAAGTTAGGTACAGGGATATCCATCAACGACGCCTCCGCACGCTTACGGACGTGGTACGGCACACGATGGTTCAGTCAACTTCTAACCAGAGATGCGAGGTCTTACTTTCGGGCATTCCTTCCTGGCAGGATCGTGTTTTGGTTACTGATTTATTTACAAAGTCACGATGTTGCCGTGAGTTTGATGAGCACTTTACGCGTACCGTTGTTAAAATTTGCTTCCGACAAACCATAGGTCTCGGCACACACACAGACACGCTTTCCACATCTGCTGCAGATTCTAGCGTTAGTGATCACCGACCGGCCTATTCGAATACCAGCAGCTTTATAATGTACAAGGACTGCCGGGGGAATTTAGAGATGCATACGAGTCGAATTACACCTCGACAAGAAAAACGCGAGTAACCAAACACTTCATTTACAACGGAAACGCGAGATCCATCGAGGTACCTCCAAGAAATCTTCTACCATTTTATCAGAAGAAATTAGGTGCCCCAATAAGTACAAGAGGAGGAGATGCGCTGATTGGAACACGAAGTCTACTGGTCTGACTGTTCGGATTGTCATTGGAATCCGTCGTCATAGATGGTTGCGGATAAGAGTGATGAAGACAGAAGGGGTATTACATGTGTAAAACGTAATTGCCATGCGGCCAAGTGCCTGCATTCAGAAAATTCCCACAATTTTGGGCGTTAAATCCATCAAATCAGTCTTTCGTAGTTATGGAGTTTTTGGTCTCTGATCCCTCTGCCCGGTCTCATTTCGTGAGAAGTTATGGTGACTCCGAAACCCGCAACACAACGGGTGATTTCTTCAGCTGACAGAGAGCAACAGTTCATCAATGCACCCTGTATAGTGCAGTCCCAACTCCACGAAGAGGAATGGGAACTAAGAACATTCGATGAGTATTGGTCATTCCCCTTCTAGACTAATGTCATTTCACGGGCTGCACTTTATTTCTCCTGAGATACCGCCTACATTTACACCTCGGCAGTTTTTTTCGTCGCTAGATTCGTCCGTTACGCACCTTATTTGAAAATTCCTTAAAACTATATCAAAAAGAATTGTTGAGATGGCTATTATTAATGCTATTATTGCTGTTATTACCATCTTCTGCGTTCATTGTTTTAAGCAGAATATAGTGTAGTTATTATTCGTAAGTCCGCACCCGGGTCGCCATTTGCCGTAATTACTTTGCGTTATTGCGGCTGGGAATGTCCAAACATGCAGTAGCGGTAGGGTGGAATGACACCAGCTCTCAGGTCGCGGCTCATCCGACCAACCCGGTCATACCTACAGGCATGATGCGGTGGAACTTCTCGCATGAGTCGCGAGCTGTTCGACTCGTGGTTAACTGGCCCACAATCGGTGAACAAGCGCAATCAACTCCCTCCATATTCTAAACCGAGCTTTTGCCTGGACAGAGTAATTATTCACGCAAGGAGTGAGCGGGGGACAAACAGTTCCATTTACAGTGGGTCAGATGCCCGAGGTGTTATAAAGCCAAGAATCGACAGCGCTGATGGAATAACGGTCATTAACGACTGGGATGCGGTCATGATATCAAAAACAACCCCTGGAGATGAATGTGAGAGCTAATAGGGTAACCAAACAACAGTATCCTATTCGTACTTTGCTCTATGAGCCTCGGTTACCCTTATCTGCGACTGTGTCTGATGATGAGTTAGAGTGAGAATCCGAAACATCGAAACAGTAAGATTATGTAAAATGTGGTTCCATGTCCCTCTTCCGGATTGCTTCCTGATACTGGCCTCATCGCTTCTATTACCCTCACTATCGATATACTTGATCGCTCTTTTAACCAAACGATCCTTCTAGTGTGGTCTTCTCTGGTAAATCTTGAACTTGGGAATGACTACTGGAAAATGAACGCGGTACCAAAAGGCACTCCTTCCCGTTAACTCGGATTTTCACAAATCTGGACATACTGACTGGCAGCACTGCCTTTTCAACTTTCGATCGAGTCTCGAGCCGTCGGCAGCTATTTGTGGTGTCCACTGATTATTAGGAGTTCGGCATAATGCCACCTGGATTACCAAACGCCTGTCACACTTCATAGAGTTCAGTGAAACATATTGTTGCACATGTGCCAGTATACTTTCGCAAATCCGAGGTCATCCATTTACCTAATTTGCTGATGATCTACCTAACTAACTTTGCAAGTTGAGTGCTTGTCTTTCACATAATCCAGCAACGTGAAGGCGATTGACAATCTTGGCTTTATTGATTGGCTGCGGCCGGGTAGGAGTCAGATGCTTACTCGCACTTCACAATTTTTGCATTCAGAAAAGCTTACACAAATTTTGGGTGCTAAATCCACCGAACGACTCTACTGAAGCGATGGCGTTTGTGGTTTCTGACCACCATGACCGGTCTCACCAGGGGCAGTTTCTTTGCCAACAGCGACAGCTGTTCTTCGGCGCTTCTGTTCGGACTAGTCCCAACTTCATGAAAGGAATTGGCGACTGATAATATCCGATGCCGTGAAACCCCTCCATTCTTTACGGTCGACAGTTTGCGGTCAGCAGTTTTTTTCTCCGGAACCCTCCAAACCATAAAAACCACCGTCAACTTTATTTGTATTGCCCTTTCGACAGGAGTTTTTTTCACTGCTGGCCGGATTTGTGTTTAACGCTTCCGTGACAATGTCTGTAAACGGGCATTAAATAAAATTCTTATTATTAATAAGACAGACTACGAAAGGTGCGATCGGGTCTATGCAATTTCCAGAAAACCAGCAAACGGAAATTAAAGGACAGCCACATTGAATAATGTACAATTAACTTAACCTCTGGTTGAAATCAAAGTTTTACAAAAGATGAAATACTTGTAACTCCAAAACTGCCAAACAAAAACGTAAGCTCCCATACTGTAAATCTCATTCTTTTTTCTAACTTTTTTCTGTTATTATGCCTTGGAATTCATGCGTTTTTCGACTTAAAACAAACTCATAACCCGCACTCTATTGACTCACAAAATACCCAGAAGAAATGTAGACAAGGTGCAGCCGAATTCGACGTGGTTGGTCATACTTATTTTCTGTGTTCTAAGGAGATTGACCTCGCTCAAGTGGTGCTATAATAAACCGATGCCATTGTTTTCCGACAACCAACTCTAAATCTGGTTGAAAATTTTCTGCTAACAGTCTTCTAAACTGCTTATACGATCTCTGTTGCAATGGAGGACATCCTAATAGTCTCACTTCCTTAATTTTAAACCCGGACATTCGTCATTGTCGATCATCGCACATTGATGTCTGCATTGGGATAGACTCTGAAAAACGGCAGCAGGCTCTCAGTTGAGTTGCCTACCAAAGTATTTGCGCATTTTTAAGTGATCACTTGCATCCCCCAGGAATTATCTTCATCCCAAATGACAAAAGTCCCGCACAGAATGCGTGTCTGCACAAGTATGCGGCGAAAGGTGGATTTACTGCACTCTGAGCTTTCACTTGCCCGTGTCTTCCACGGAAGGACGACTGTTTATAGCAGTACATTCATGCTGGATGCAGTCCTTAGGTTTCTGAATGTGAGGTCTTTGGAGCTATTCAACTGCTTTTAAAAGCACCACCATTCCTGATGCTACTGCGCTATTAAAATCGAAAAATCTCCTAATGAACAACAGACGTCGGTCGACTGCCGTGTTGGTACTGTAGCAACTGGTACCAAACTACCAGTCAGATCGGAGTTGTTGCTATTATCAGGGTTCAGTTTGATAGCCAGTACTCGAAATTGGTGCCCCTTACTATTTGATTAGTTCAGTTTGAAAAATAGGCAACACCGAAAGTTCCCCTACTGGAAGCCTCTTTAAAGATGGTTGCATGCTTTTTAACAGCATAGCATTAGTCTTTAAATATTCAGAATTATTTACACCATATTGTGCTAAGTGATTCTACATTTGGACTCGCGATATTCTTGCGTCAGATGCTAAACGAGGACGACGACTTCTATAGCATTAGTACTTAAACATTCCGAGTTACTTACAACATAGTGGGCAACGGTATAGAGAAGGACCCCGCTTAACTGTCGGTAGACTGCGGATCGTGTCATATGGGGTTTTGTCTTGGCATACATTTGCAGGCTGTTGCAGAAATCGTACTGCCAACAACGATTACTTCCCATGACCTTACACCTTAACTCAAAATGCGTTATCTTGTGAACTTTACTTTTTGTTTATTGTTAAATTACCACTCTCATTCCCGTTGTCGTACAGTAGGGTAGGACAAGACTTTCTGCACAAAGTCAGGCAATTTTTTGTGTTTTCTTTCATTTTGTCAGCTAACTGTCCATAAAACTCCCTTTACCATAAATCACGTATAGCACGATCCACAGAGCCCTCTATATACGGTCCCTCTCTATACCGTTGTCCCACATTGTGCTAAGTGATTCTACAGCTGAACTGGCGATATTCTTGTGTTAGATGCTAAGCGACGACGACTTCAACCGCTTCTTCCTAGGCGTTGTAGCAAGGGACCGACTGGTTGCTAATTCAGGAGTTAATAATGTAGGAACACAGATAAAGGATAGAAAAATCATGGATTGACATAAAGGGCAAGGGGGGAGGTGTTGGCCAGAATAGGTGCACATCCTGCGACATAAATCAGCTAACATCAAATGGCAGAACTTCGCCGCCGTCTTCCTCATCCACCTTTTTGGCCTCTTCCACGTCCGATTTGCCGACTCTAGCCGGGCGCATTCCACCGAGAAGCTTGAAATAGAGCGAGAGGACACAAGCCTTTTAGGTTTGCATTAGCCAAACAAAACATAAAAGATGAAAAGATCTGGGCGATTAAAGCATTAATTGCCGATATCCGAGACATAGATTCAGGCACAATATCTACTTCAAAAATGTGGAATTAGTGTTTTGTTTTCCAAGGAGACCTTAAACGGAAACCTGGGTGCCACAGAAATTGGGAGTACTTTCGCAACTACGAATTCCCTTAGTCCGAGACGTTTTAGGTCTCGTGATTCTCGAAATCCCACCGAGGCGATTTTTATTTGTGGCTTTTTCTGTCTTCCTCCGGTTCCCTTGCGGACATGTGAAGAAATTCAGAAAAACCTCAGTAGCTAGCAGCTCTCCCTGGCACATAAGATTTTCTTCTCCACTGGCAACCTGCCGTTAACTGCAGTGCAAAAATTCACATTGCAAAAAAGCGCTAAAATTTCTAAAATAGAAGTCCTTCACTTTAAGGTCTTTTTACCTGTCTGTCCTCTCTTTTAACGCACTTATATCCGACTTTCAGAGCGTTGTGGGCTCGATTCACGGAAGAATCAGAAAAGGGTGGTTAACAGAGGTCTAACTCTGTGTACTGCTTCCTTTATGAGCCCACTTACTGGTGTTCTGTAAGTCACACACAACTAAGCTGACAAGTAACACGATCTCAATGTGCCCTTTCTCGGTCGTTTGCTCCTGCCCAAAATGACACACGAACACCTGCAGATGCTACAAGAAAAAGGTGAATCTAAGATAACTAACAAGTTAGTCTATGTCTGCTGCAATGGTTCGACTATCGGTTTTGAGAATGTCAACTGTGTGCACTATAGCGGGAGGAGAATGTTGACGGTGACTTGCGCGTGAATTAATTTCCGGCGATAGTAGACTGCGCAGCATATACCGCACGATCTCCTCCTCCGCCTCCTCCTCACCACCTGAGTCCTGTGTCAAGACACAGTCAAAAAGACCGGAGGCGGAAGAGGGCGCGGGAAGCTGGCCGGAGCCGCCCCTAGACGTCCCGCCACACCCGGCTCGGATCCCAGTAAGTGTGAGTGCCATAACGGTCACATCAAAAAAGAGCCATTGCGGCATGACTCTCAGTTCACCAGTCAGGCACCATCCATAAACACACACACGACTGGGTCGAGTGGGCGGTCTTAGTTGAAGCATCAGTCAGCAGCCTTCCAAACCAAACAGCAGAGGAGTCAGATGGGCAAGGAGCCAAAAAACACATTTCCCACTGGTGTGGAGAGGTATCCATTATATGCTTGCGTTGCGAAATGATGGATGATGTGAAAGTACGTTGTAGATGCTGGTGAGGAAGGAGGTGACGGAATGGTATAGCCGGCGGTGTTTTCCGACAGGTTTTCATGAATGCGCATGTGACCGGATAGGCCCATGCGGTGGCTGAACGTGCGAGGGCAGTTGAGGCGACGGAGTCTATTGTATGTTGGTGTTTCGGGCACTGGTTCTCCAGTCTCTGGCGATGCCCTGAAGGACGCGTCCCTGTCATAAGGTAGGGTTAAACTGGAATGCAGGAGGCCATAGCCCAATTCGAAGGGTCGTCTGTCTTTCATTTTTAACAGTGCTAATCGACCATATTGCCAGTTTTTACTGCAGAGGGAGTGTGGATATGTTCTCAGTGTAGATCACCGTTTAGAAGCAGTTTTACAAGCAAACTAATTCTCTCTATCTGTTTTCGGAAGACTGTCGTAGACGCGCTCGAAGACGGGATTCTCAACAGAGGATCCTGCTTATCCTACTTTTCCGAAAGCAAGTAGTAGAAAGCAATCTATGTATCCGGTCATTTCTGCTGGATGATCTACGCAATAAGCCTTCTTGTGCTATCTGCACACCAAAGTTTTGGGGTATTGTTAATAAATCGTGCCGAAAAACGAAAAACGATCGACCCCTTGGGCTGGGCCTTGATCTCATCCATCCCAGTTTGACTGAACCCTTCGGATTAGTCATATGTTAGCAGGATGACTACCTACGTAATATCGACCGTCATGTAAACGATAACGAAGGCTTTCAGGTGGTTTTCAGTGCCGCGTCAATACTTGTCAGCACGGCGGGAGCGATATAAATCTGACTGCATAAACTGCTCCCGACAAAAGTAAGCGGATTGGCGTTGCCGACAAAGACAAGGGTGATTGGTGAAGCCATTTCTGGCTCATAAACCGTCCTCAGCCAGTTGTACCCAACCCCAATGTATGGACCACCTGGGGCTCGACCTGCTAGTTAGAAGTCCACGGGCTCGTTGTCCTGTTGGTTGCGATCAGGAATACACAATGATAGAGGGGGAGGCACTCACCGATCTTTTTACGGAAATCAGTCGTACCGTTGTGCCTCTCTCGGGCCCAACCAGCGGCTTCACAGCGACGCAGGATATAGGCAGAGTGAGGTCTGTAAAAACGATCGGTGAGCGCCCCCTTCTACCAATGTATATTCCCGATCGCAACCGACAGGACAACTAGCCCGTGGGCCAGTGATTAGAGGCGTTGAACATCCAACCAACAGGTCGCGAGATCGAGCGCCAGCTATTCTACACTTCGGAGTTGGATATGACTGACTGACGACGGCTAATAAGCCAGAAATGGCCATTCGAGTCCTTCCGTCTTTTTCGGTAATGCTATTTTGCCTCTATCATGCGCCATGATGTGGCTGCTGGGTGGTCTCAAGAGAGAGCCCGTAAGGTACCAACACCAGGGCAATTTACCACCCTTATCTGAATATGTCACTGATGATGGATTTGAGTGAGAATCAGGCTACTAGAGCACTTGTTCCAGCGATCATGTCTCCTTCTCCGCGACCACTTTCTGGGACTTACGCCTTCGTTTCTGTAAGTTTAAACATAAATAATATAAGCAAAAATAGCTACTTAAAACATTAACAGTAGACAGGGTTACATCGGATCTAACTACTTACTGCTTTGGCTAGGCAGCGCCGGAAGACTGGGACCCCGAAGACTTCCCCCTTGGGTTGGGGTGGCGGTGCGCAGAACGTGTCAACCACAACTGAATTTAGCGGTGTAGGAGCCAAGTGAAGGCATTGGTCTTTTTCCAGCGACATCGTCTCCGGAGTGGCCGGTTCGGAGAAACGCGGAGCGCGCCAACCCCCGTGATTGCCTTCCTCGTCATCCTCGCAACTGTGCACATCCTCATGGGCAATCTTCCCATGAATGCTGACCGGCTGCGACTCATGAAGGGGTTGGGCCGCCATCGGATCCGTCTGATGGGTGCTCATTTTCTCTAAAACATGGCATTTTCATTACCATCTCTACCGGCGTCAATGCTTATCTTTTGCGATTACTAAGGCGGGAAACTGTTTTGATTAAAAAATATAGATAAATTAATGGCCGGCCTGTTTTATCCCAAAACCCAACAGAATGATTTGATCTTGTAAAAAGCGTTTTTCGAAATAAACAGATCACAAGCAAATTTCATATAACGCTGATGGAAAGCCGTGCACTTCACTCTGAGCCAAACGTAACACCTCAGACGGAATAAAAAACCTCGTGCACCCAAACAAATGCGGACAATTTGTAACACAAGGGCATCGAAATTTCATTAAATAATAGTGCTGACGATCAGACGTCGGCTGACAAGTGTGTCTACACATTTTTAAGGCTCACAGATACATCCCCAGAAGACATCCCCGAAAGAAGTAATTCCGTATTCCTTAAACACTTATATTCGCTCAGATTTTCATCAAAAATAGCAACTGTTGATTGATAGATAATCTGGTGTCTGCCAGAAATTTCGGAAAATACTCATACTGAATGACGCTCTGTTGAAAGTGCTGCTAGAAGACGAATAAGGGCAACAGGACTTTCTTTTGAACGATTCGCCATACTGGCAACATGTGTCTAGGCTTTTAGCCTATGCAGCACTTACCCAGACAGTATCGGCCGTTAGTGTTTACCATGCCAACGACGGCTACATCGGGTTCCACAGTACCAGTCGCTCTCAGGCCGGACAAACAATAGCAGGCTTATCTCATGAAATTCTAACCAAACGCAACTCTCTCAATGTACCATTCCTCCCCGGAAAATAACCGCTACCAAACTAACTACTCACAATGCTGCAGTAAAAATAGTTTTGTGTACGTTTCATCAAATGCCCCGAGAGAAGACAGTGTGCCGTCCTGATAGTTGTTTAGTTGTTTATTGATATACTACGTAAATTGTTTCAGCAATACGTTTTTGACGAGTCCACTGTTTCTGCCCCGCGACTCATCCATTGTCGCATATTTAGTCTTTGATAACGTCTTACCTGTTCCTGTCTTCTTCCATAGCCCAGTGCGCTGACTGCACAAAAAAGGAGCTCAGATACCTATGCCCATGTTTCCCCCACAAAACTGAATTGATTTGAAGGGATTACTTCTATGAGGTTGAAATAATGATCGCAATACAGATAATACCAGAGTATCGCAGCTACGTCAGGAGGCCGGCTTTTGAATAAGCGTGTCCCTGGCAGACTGCATAAACCATCCTCGATAAAAAATGATTATTAAGGCACGGAGTTAAGTATATTTAATAGAAACAATGCACAAAAATATCACTTTTTGTCTCTTGTGGTAGTGAGTTTTTTGAATATTTTATTCGAATAAAGGGTGGCATCCTGTTAACTAACGTTCGTAGAAATAAGACTTATGAAGGTCTGAAATATCCACTCAAATAGCATCGCATCCGTACGTTTACAAATGTTCCGTGTAAGTACGCAGCCTGGACCATTGCGTAATATTGCGACAAAGAAATTTATGAATTCCCTAATAGGGCAAGTATACCGTTTTTAGTTCGGAAACCCTAAGCGCACTCGTTGGAAGGGTTCAGATTATTCAGAAATTGAAACTCCTCAAACCGATAGCTACCCCTTATTTCAGTGAAAAATATTGAAGAAGACACCATGTACTACCAGATTACTAATAGAAGAAAACTCTTTTTGCATGTTTTCTGCAAAATACATTCCAGTTTATAAGCACCTCGAGAATCAGCATCAATAATTCGTACTGGCTAAGTTGGCATTTAGTAGAAAGTGTGGGTTTTGCGGTTGGTTGTAAGGGCGTGCATCCAGAAGTGGGCGTTTTGGCATGATGGAACTGCCCCGGGATTAATCGGCATTGCGCAGGAAAAGGGTGGTCGATCGCAGGAACGGTCCGTTCATTGTTCCGAACTTTCGAACTCGTGCAGGGGTCCATTGTTAGATATAATGGCAGCAACAGAACAAGCCACAGTTATGAGGCGTGTAAGCCAATCATCGACGGACGGCTCTAGGCTGGAGGTGACTGCGCAGGGCTCCGTACGCTGGCGCCAGATCGATTGTCACCATGTCCAACTAACCTTTTGTAATCATGACCATACTTCTGAATTCCTGCTAGGACAACCCGTCAACATATCTGAACACCCCAGCGTCATCCATCTGGTCCCAATGACTTCCACCTGGTTGGAGTCCAGGTGAACATAAACGCGGTCGATTTCAATTCGAAGAGGATGTGTCGAGGCGCCAAACTAACTGACCTTTAACAGTCTGCTCATTCCTAATAACTACACCGTTCGTTTTAAAACAACCAGAAACAGCGCTGAATGAGAGAGGCATCACATGTGTGCTTGGAGATCAAGTGTGTGGATCCCTGGGTATAAATTTCGTCTACCCGTTGGCTTTTCCTACCGTCTTTTTTTAGTCAGGCTAATGTATATGGCTAGGACTGGTGTTATATAGGTTGCTTATTGTGAGTACAACATTTGCAATAAGGGCATCTGAACGAGGCACGTTGTCGGAAATGATGCAACATGAAATCTAGTATAATCCAATTTGGCTGTTGAAAGCGTACCGGTGGGCAACGTATAGCGCCACGAGGAGTACTTACAAGAAATAGCACATTAACCTGTTATAAACTGCGATTCTGTCTTATGGTGCTATTTTCGGCTGAATTAGGAATACGTCAGAATGCACAGCAAGGTTCTCCGGACAAAAAAGATCTTAAAAAGTTATTTTGTCCAACACATGGTTGGAAGAATTCGGTCGGCAGAATCGTCCGCCGACAATGTTTTTTTACACATGTGTGTGGAATGTTTTCTATTTTGACCAGACTTGGCGCAATCTTGGCTTAGAGGATTTCTACTAGGAAGCATTAATTAGGCAGTTCTGTCCAGGTAGGCCTTTGAAGGCGGGCTGGCCTAACGTATCCCGCCGACGGATAGCAAATTAAAACAAGGGGGAAATGCCGGAAATTTGTCATTGTCAGTGGCTCCTTCAAAAAGGCCGGTTGAAAGTAGATTAAATTAACTATCCAGTCTAAACCCCGCTTTTAAAATAGCACTGAAAATTCGGATTTTGTTAATTCTAGACTACCATAAGCCAGCAAGCAAACGGAATGAGGATTTTCTCCCGTAACTGAATAATCGCTTATAAGTAGTGAAAAATGAAATGGAATACTTAAACATAAGTCCAGTAAAGAACAACTACTTAAGAGCGACTGCGATTCTGATTATCAAACAGCATAACCCCAGGAAATTTCAGTCACGCTACGATGTTGGCTTTTGAATATGCGCCTTTCCGGCCACTGCAAAGACGATACTTGAGAAAGCTTACTTCTGAAGCAAAACATTTTCCAATGAAATCCGAAACCCTTATAAGTTCAGACACATTTTATAGAAAACACGCAGAAAATACCCCTTTTTATAAGATTTGCATGGTAAATTGCATCCAGTTCAATATTATTTTCATAAAGTCTGCGATAACGCGATTTTTAGGACTATGACGTGCTTATTTATATGGCTTCGTTGTTTCCTGTTTATTAATGTCCCCTCTGCGACATAAAAACGGTCTACATCCGTTGCAAGCTTTTATGGCTGGTGGACGATACCCTACTGACAGGAATGCGTGGGTTTTCTTAAAAATTGTACAGTACGAAGCATGGGGACTCGCAACGCAGGGCCAACGGCAGGTGGCATAAAAAATACTTGGCAACTGAAAATCATCCATCTCCTTGAGTAAAAAGTTAAAGAAGAAGAAGAAAAAAAGAAGAAGAAGATAGAGAGGCAGCTTGCCAGCAAAGAAACAAAAGCAAGCACATTTTGTACATGCTGGCCATGAGGCATGTTTGGGTTTGTTCAAACATCAAAACCACCTGGAGAATCCGCACTAATTAATAAGACATTCATTAAGTAAAATGCGTCTCGCTGCTCACACAGCAACCGCACCAGACAAATGCTGTCAAAACTATGAATCCAAAACCTCAGGCAAAAACGACTTCTGTTCCATCCGTCGACTATTTTTTCCAAAATCACAAACAAACTTTGCAACTCAATAAGAAAGGTAATAGGGTAAAGTAGGGTGTTTACTCAAAGACAAACTTCCGACTTTAGGGAAACCGACTTGGGATTTTTCTTGTACTGATATATACCGGGGCGATTCGTCGGAAGTCAACTTCCTACTTCATGAAAGAAAACAACTTGAGATCATCGCCCCGTGATTAGGTTTCGTGACATCAGTAAGGTATTTACTCCGGAAGCTAGGTTACGATCAAGCACAAATCCACCGGAGATCTGCCTCCAACTTCCGTTCGCTGTCCCAGTCACTGTTAACTCAATTACCTCCTAACTGCATGTATCCAATCTTACTTTGACTTACTTAACCGCCAAGCAACAACTGGAGTAACTTGGTCAAAGTACGCGCCATGGAATCAAGTGTCACATTTAGAAGAAGATAATGTAAGTGTAATTAAGATTAAACGGAAGTAAGGCAGCTCAACGGATCTCTAAATATTGTCCGCTAGACAATCCGATAATTTAACGTGCAGCTCTTAATCGGGATAACCTAGGGCGGCTCTCGGTAGAAAATACTCAGTCTTACAAGTAATACCTGCTCAGACATACTTTAAATTGTCGTTACACATGTCACAATCACTCGAGCCCCAACACTCCTACCATCCCCTGCAGATGTCGTAACCCAGCCTTTCTCTCTCTTATCCATATTGCACTACCTCCATGCTACATGAGGTAGGGCATGGTGAAGGACATACCAGAGCCCTGATACTGCTGTTCGTGGACCAGTTCCTGGATGACTCAGTCACGTGCTTCAGGTCGTTGTTATGTTCCAACAGCCAGGCGTAAACAACGGCCAACTTACAACCCTAAGTGTGTGTGTCCACACCCAGCAGCCTCGGATAGTCACTCTCATTCATCTTCGCATGCAGTCAGAAAGGAGTGTCAGTACCACCCTAGTCAACCCAGCCTAACACATTAGGGTCAGCTGCTATAAACTATTTCTGGCTAAGTGTTCTTCCCAGTGTAAACATGGCTGTTATTTAACCAGGCATTTCGTCTGGATCAAAGGAGATTAGCGCTGGGCAGTTAATCCTTACTCTGGGTCCGAATGTGTGTAATTATATTCTTTTTTGGATCTCCAGTCGATAGCCTTCATAGGCCATCGCATAACCACGAGCTATTAGTATTAGGTAAGGGTTACAAACAAGCGTATATGATCGGGCAATGGCTGGCAAATAATCGGGGAATAAGCTCCAAATGACCATTACGGACGTCCTTGCTTTGCGCTTTGTTTTATGGATCATTGATCGACGACTGTCTTCGACAGCTCCTGGTTGAAGTGTTAATATTTCCTCCTGGACCGGACAGTCATCAGTCCAAGGCAACCCCACGTGACTGGTCATTTTCGGGGGACGCTCAACAAGTCGTGTGCCGGGTTCGAATTGCAGGTGTCTCCGGTTCTGGAGTCAGGTTATGGCTAGCGGACGATGGTGCTAGACCACCAATGACCTTGACTGTGCTCCCCGACTTTATAAAGCTTTATACTGTTCCCAAAGAAAGTATTTACCTTCAAATTTTATTTCTTCGGATGCCTGCGTCCCACTTTATACGTTTAACTTTAAACATATCTACATATATATGATAAGATGATACCGACAAAGACAAGGGAGACCGGAATGGTCATTTCTGGCTTATTAGCCGTCATCAGCCAGTTATACCCAACCCCAAGTGTGGATCACCTGAGATTCGAACCCGGGATCTTTGGTCATGGAATTTGACGCTCTATCATTAAGCCACGGGCTCGTTGTCCCGGGTTCGAATCTCAAGTGATCCACACTTGGGGTTGAGTATGAATGGCTGATGACGGCTAATAAGCCAGAAATGGCCATTCCGGTCTCCCTTGTCTTTGTCGGTATCACCTTATCAACATATATCACTAGTCGCTGTGCGACTGCCTGCGAGGGTTTAAGTATGAGCCCCAAGGCACGACAGAACAAGCATGTTCTGTAACCTGATCGGTGAGCGCCCATCTGTCATAATTATACATATACCGTATGTATATGTATACGGTAGATAGGGGCACTCACCAATTGTCTATACGGGACCCACTTGTCACATTGTGCCTTAGGGTTCTCTTTTGAGCCCAACCAGCAGCCGCACAGCGGCGCGTGATATAGACAGAATATCCCTACCATAAAACGACAAAGGAGACTGGAATGGCCATTTCTGTCTCGTCAGCCGTCGTCAGCCGGCCATACCCAATTCCGATGTGTGGCATACCTGAGGCTCGATCCCGCAACCTGTTTGTTAGAAGTGCAGTGTCTCTAACCACTGAGCCACGGACTCGTTGTCTTGTCGGTTGCAATAGGGACGAGTGATTTCCGTAAAAACGATTGGTGAGCGCCTCTCCATCAGATATTTGTGATCGCAACCGACGGGACAAAGAGCCGATGGTTCAGTGGTTAGGGCGCTGGACTGCTAGCCAACAGGTCGCGGGATCGAGCCCCCGTTGTTCAACACTTTGTGGTTATGTACGACTGGCTGACGACGGCCAATAAGCCAGAAATAGCCATTCCAGTCTCCCTTGTCTTTGTCGGCAATGCTATTCTGCATTTATACCTTTGTTACCAAGCCCGAAAAATGGGCTGTTGAGAGTAAGGTGTACAGTTGAAACCCTCTGCTGACGAAGCACAGTCTGATTATTAGCAAGCAGAGGTTCGCAGACAGTGGTACCATCTGAAGGCGTCATCCACCAAGTCATGCCAAGGTGTTCCGCTATTTAACAGTTGATCTCACTACAAACACACACGACAAATCAGTACGGCTCTTACTGACTACTAGGGCTGTCTACTTTCTTTCTATAAAGTTCGTTTTTTATAATAAAAGTAGAGTCCTGAGAAACCCAACGTTCAATTGGATGATAGGGAGGATTTATTTTCCTCCCGTACGGCAAAAATTAGGGGTTTTTGCGATAGTTACCTTGAAGTCTTTCCTATTACAGATACCCGGAATGGTACTCAAGCGTCAAGTCTAGCCCGAGAAAACCATCTGTTGCCTAGCCTACGGAAGTTTTAATCTCCTTTTGCAAAACGATGGATTGCTATGCTGACTGCCAAGGGACGGCTGACTATAAAGGCTCCCCGAGACAGCCTCTGGCCTACGCTTATCATCTGTTCTTTGGAATTTGACTGTGAAAGACCATCTGCGCAGTGCGCTCCGCTGCATACCAAGCCTGTCTCACCAGCGTGACGGACGCTTCCGATAACCACGCCCACTTTCCAGCGACCTTTGATGATATAGAGCCGCAACGCTCCACCCCCCCCCCCCACGCGTGACCGGCGTACACAATAGGGGGCAGTGGAAACAAGTAGATCAGTACGGTGTCCGACAGCATTGTAATGGGCGGACGTTGTTGACGCAGAAGTTTGCAGGGAGTCCGCGACCGCTTGGGGCGGGTGAAACTCCCCAGCCGCCTAAGGGGACAGCTGCGCCAGACACGTTTTTGTTTTCCACGAGTATCTAGAGTGTGTGTGGGGGTGTGCCTGTGTGTGTGTAAACCTAGGTGTGCATAAACAGGGTTGCGGTCATGTGTCCGTGAGAGAGAGAGAGACGGGGAGAGTAGGTGGGGTTTGCGGTTCGAAAACCAGAAAGCTAGACTCCGAAAGTTAGAACACATTTGACTTATGAATCCTTCAAAGCTCTAGTAAACCAATAAGCCAAGATTGGTCCCCCTTCAAAAGACAGGTCTTGAAACTGTTTTCGGGCTCCGTATTTATGTCTGGTGTCTGGGGAACAGAGGTTTCGGTACAACACAGAGGGTGGATCATGCTATTTTTGCATATGCACGGACACTTGAATAGTAAGATGGCGTATGTGTGTGGCTCTGCCTAACGGTCAGACCCCGTAACCGCCTTGACCGGCGGGCTAAAACAGGTGAGGGCATCCGTGTGTGCATCTCCGCACACGGCACTGTGAACTCCGCTGGCTGGATGGATCACCGCCTCGTTATCTCCGAGCCGAGACTCCATCTGCAACGTCGCAGGAAGCCACTAGGTAAGGGAGCCTCTAGGTAAGCGGACATTGCTCTGCCGTCTTTCCTTTGCCTGTTCTTGCTTGCTTGATTTCTGTCTACTTGTTTGTGTTTGTCCTTGTTGTAAACTAATTGCCGTTCCGTTGGATTTCCTCTGTCTGTCTCGGTTTCTGCTTATTCTCGCTTGCCTGCTCTTTGTCTGTTTTTTTTTCTTTCTGTTTGTACTTGCTGTATGCTAACTGCCGTTCTTTTGAATCTGTTTGCTCACCTCCTATTTATTTCAGCAAATAATTCGCTTAGAGAGGGATAGCGAAGCTGTGCTTCCCGTCTCCCTAACATTCCCCCATCCCCTTCCCCCCGTAAAGTCCTACGGCAATGTCGTAGGCAGGCCCACGTCTACCCGGGTCGTTCTCCTAAAACACAAAAGTCGTAGCCCATAGTGGAGTTCCGTCTGGGACAGCTGAGCAGCCCTGTTTAGGTAGGGCATTGTTTACCCCGCGAGGGGGAAGGGGCTAGAAAGGGTGCCCTAAACAAATGCTGGGGACCCACGCCGTCTGCAGGCTAACCGTGGCCTCAGACGCCAAACTCACGGTCGAAACAATCGAATCCGAAACATACCACTCTTTCTCTTCCTCCGCCATCCCGTTTTGCCAGACCGGTAGGGTGAGTCCACTCACCCTGGCAGCCTGGAATGTTCGTTCCCTTTTAGACAATCCGAGGAGCAACCGACTGGAACGGAGGATAGCGTTAGTGGCTCGCGAACTGGCGCGCCACAAGGTGGACGTCAATGCATTCAACGAGGCTCGGTTTCCCGAACAAGGCCAACTGAGGGAGGTGAGTGCCAGCCACATCTTCTTTTGCAGCGGTCGCCCCCCGGCGGAGCGACGGAAGGCGGGTGTCGCATTTGCCATCCGGAACGACATCGTAGGACGACTGCCCTGTCTGCCGCAGTGTATCAGCGATCGCCTGATGAGCCTCCACCCGCCTCTCCGGGGAGGCGAATTCGCCACCATCATCAGCGTCGACGCTCCCCCAGTGACCAGCCCCGAGGCTGCCAGGGACAAATTTTACAAGGACCTGCATGCCCTCCCGGTGACTTTATCCAAGGCGGATAAGTTAATTGTCCTTGGTGACTTCACAGCCCGCGTCGTCATAAACCGTGCAACCTGGAGAGCAGTACTGCGTCCCCACGCTCTCGACAGCGCCAGTGACAATGGCCTGCTCCTTCTACGAACCTTCGTAGAACACCGGCGCATCCTGACCAACGCCTACTTGCGCCTGCCGGTGCGAGAAGTGGCAACCTGGATGCACCCACGGTCGCGACAGTGGCACCTGCTGGACTATGTTCTTGCTCGGAGGCGAGACCAGCGAGACGTGCCGGTGACAAAGGCGACTCTAGGTGCCGACAAGTGGATCGACAATAGTCTCGTCATCTCAAAGTGCGGATAAGCCTACAGCCTCACAGAAGACCTCAAGGAAAGCGACTCCCAGGTAAGCTGAACATTGCCTTGTGATCGCTGCCTGCTGACCATCTCCATTTCAGCAATTAGATAGCTCGAAGACTAGCCAACTTTCCAGACGCCGCTGCCGCTGCTGACGAGAACGCTTCCATGGAGAACCAACGGAGTCAACTTAAGAACACGGCCCAGTCAACCGCCCTGATTGTCCTCGGTCGCGAATGTGCCATAATTGCGCGTCTCTGCAAGTGGAAAGGTAACCGCCAGCTTTGCGACAACTTTCGAGGCCTCTCCTTGCTGAACATCGCCAGGGAGACCATCGCTCACATTCTCCTCAACCGCCTGAACCACCATCTCGAGCAAGGTCTCCTGCCGGAAAGCCAGTGCACCTTCCGCCGTCATTGTGGGAGCACGGACATGATCTTTGGTGCCCACAAACGTCAGGAGAAGTGTCAGGAAATGCGAACGTATCTCTACATTAACTTCGTGAATCGGACGAAGGCCTCTGAAATGGCGAATCGCCAAGGAATGTGGAAATCATGCAGAAATTTGGCTGTCACAAAAGATTCGCTCAGATAATGCGTCAGCTCCACGATGGCATAATGGCGCGAGTCACAGACAATGGAGCTGTCTCAGGGGCATTCGCAGTGACCAGCGGAGTGAAGCAGGGCCGCGTCTTCGTGCCTACGCTCTTCAGTCTCATGTTCTCCGCCCTGCTGATGGACGCCTACCGTGACGAACGCTCTGGGATCCGCATCGCCTACAGGACGGACGACCACCTCCTCAACCACCAACACATACACTTCCAGTCACGTGTTTCCACAACTACCGTCCACGAACTTCGCTTTGTCGAAGAATGCGCCGTCAACGCCACCTCGATGGGGACCTGCAAAGGTGCATGAAGCTCTTCGCTTCCCGCGACAACTTCGGCCTTATCACCAACACAGGGAAAACGGTGGTTTTGCATCAACCGCCAACCGACGTCGCCCACGTCTCACACCAAATCATCGTGAACGGTGCCCAACTGAAAGTGGTGGAGAACTTCACCTGCCTGGGCAGCAGCATCTCCCACGCCACCAAGACAGACGGTGAAATCGTCCGCCAGATCTCCAAAGCCAGCCAAACCTTCGACCGTCTGCAAAGCACAGTGTGAAATCGCCACGGTTTCTACCTCAACACCAAACTGAAGATGTATAGGGTGGTCATTCCGCCGACACTGCTGTATGGAGCGGAGATCCCGGCCGATATACAAGAAGCAGGCACGGAGGCTCAATCATTTCCAAGGATTGATACTGCAGCTGAGATGGCAGGACCGGATCCCAGACTGGCGCGGGCGGGGATCCTCAGTATCTACGTTATGCTGAGACAACTGCAACTTCATTGGAGCGGCCACTTCGTGCGGATGTACGACGAACGGCTACCCAAACGACTTTTCTACGGAGATGTCGCCACGGCTGCACGTCGAAAAACAGGACAAGTCCGTCGCTACAAGGACACTCTGAAGACCTCCCTGAAGAGTATACAGATCAACCCGGCCAACTGGGAAGACCTCGTCCGTGACCGAACAACCGACCTGGAGGAGGACAGTGAAGACAGGCACAGCGATCTATGAAGCCAACCGCATCATCTCTGTCAAAGCCAAACGTGCCCACCTCGTAACGCCATCGCTCAACAAGTCCCGACCTGCTCACGCTGCCAGCGGATGTTCCGGGCACCAGTCGGCGTTGTAGGACATTTTCGGACCGACTGCACCACCCAGACTACGCCAGCTGCTGTCTCCTCGTCCAACTTTGCCTGATCCTCCACACCGACAACTAACATTGACCGCACTTCCGAACCCCCACTGCCATCCTTCATCGCCTCAACATCCGCTTCGGCGGCTCCTGTACCCAACTCTATTGCTCATAGCCCTGACACATCAATGAGCATCAACCTCACCACCGCCAAAACCAGAAATATGGACTCTGTCCAGCCCTGTCCTCATTGCGCTCAGACATTGGCCTCACACATCGTCCTGATCGGTCAGTTGCGAATTCGTCGTACAGAGACTGCCAAACCAGTACATGGAGTACCAACCTACACTCGCCACATCCGACCCCACCGTCCACACGGCCCCGCACATCCACGCACACATGGGCCTCTTCCGTCACATGCAACCGCCGCATCCATAAGAACCTTCGGTAGATAACTGCCGGCTACACCACACAATCACACCTTTCCTCAGCAACACCCTCACCAGCACAACACCACCGCCCCTCACAAAAATCCAATTGCCACCTCCAATGCATGTGTGGTCCGAGTCCGAGACTATCACGATGCGTCAAGTGCCGTGGCTTTCAGGGCTACCGCCTGAAGCCCCAGTTCAGTCCGCACAGTCTTCTTAGTTGTCCTTGTTTGTGTGGAGTGACGGACGTTGTCACGCCTCTTTCTTAAGTGATCTTTGACACTTTCATGCATGCGGTGGGTATATGGGCATGCTGTTTGTGTAGTGTCTCTCAGTCGACGGCCCAGACAAATGCAAAATCAGGTGTTACTCCTCTGAGCGCAAAGGTCTGTAAGCATCTGCGATGCCATGATTCAGCAAACTATGGTCCTCGTAGTCTGTTGCGCGCTGACAGTTCTCTGATACCTGGTCTCTGCCGGTTGATGGGCTGCCCCTTCGTCGGGCACGCTGTTTATGACTTTGGCTACCAAATCATCCTCATTCTTCTGAGCAGTTGGGATGCTGCGCTTGTTGGCTAGGATGTCAGTCATTTGCTGCGTAAACCAGTGGGTGTGGAGTGGAGCGCCAAAATGCGCACTCTACCTTGCCATCCACTTACACTATCCACCGTCTCCGATCTTCTTAAATTTGTCTTGACACCGGGCCCCGGTGGGGGAGGAAGAGGGAATGCGGTAGACGCTACGCAAATCCACTACCACTATAAACTAAATCACACACGATTTATCGTGCCTGCTGCACCTTTCTGTGTAGCAGACGGTGGACATCGTCGGGTGTGACGAACGAACTGTCGCGATCATGTGCCCTCGGGAGAAAGAGAGAGATTGGGACATCGGTGGTGATCGCGGTTTGAAGGCTATAAATCTGGACTGGGAAAGCGAGAACAGGCGTGGTTTATGAGTCCTTCAAATCTCCAGTAAGTCAGATATTCGACCTTGGTCTGCCCGCAAAAGGCACGTCTTGAAAACCGTTTTCGAGTTCTCTATTTACGTCCAGTGGTCGGAGAACAAAGCTTTTGGTACAACACGGAGAGTGGATCATGTCACGTTTGCATGTGTACGAGGACTTAGATAGTAGGATAGCACTGTAAACGACCTTTACCTGTTAGAATAATTTTTCTCTGCAACTCAACAAAACCTGCTACAGAACCAGGGGTTTATTCTGGCTATTGGTCTCTATCTCATTTATAGAGAATAAGCTCAACTCTGTCGTTTAGAGGGGTTAACACAAAATGATGACCTCATCATAGACTAGAGCAGATTGCCGCTTTGCAAACGGAAATCTGAAGTGCCAAGCAGAAAAGGTATTTTCTGATCCAGCGCCCCCGTCCGCCAGCCATAACCTGATTCCACACACGGAGACACCTGAAATCCGAGCCCGGCACATAACCACACGAAAATGATCATTTGCACGGAGTTAACCAGGACTGCTGACTGTTAAGTGCAGGCCAGCATACTAGCGTCCAGGAGCCCATGAAGAGGGACGCAGGCCGACGACTTCTCATTGATCCACAAAGCATAGCATCATAGTCAAATGCGGTTGGAACGGTTATTTGAGGCTTATTCACTAATGTCTGCCATTCACTGGCCAATCACATTCCGTTGTCTGTAGTCCTCATCTAATACTGATTGCTCCTGACTATGCGATGACATGCTATAGCTATCGACTGCAGATATAAAATAGGATTTAATTTTATACATGCGGACCCAAACTTAGGATAACCTGCTCAGCGATACTCTCCCCTAATCCAGGCGAAATGCCTGGTTAAATAACAGCCGTGTTTACACTGCGAAGGACACTTCGCCCGTAATAGTTTATAGCAGCTGACCCTCGATGTGTTGGGCTGGGTTGACTAGGGTGGTACTTGACCGCATGCGAAGATGAATGAGCGTGACTATCCGAGGCTGCTGGGTGTGGACACACACACTTAGGGTTGTAAGCTGCCCGTTGTTTACGCCTGGCTGTTGGAACATAACAACGACATGAAGCACGTGACTGAGTCATCCAGGAACTGGTCCACGAACAGCAGTATCAGGACTCAGGTATGTCCTTCACCATACCCTACCTCAGGTAGCATGAAGGTAGTGCAATATGGATGTGAGAGAGAAGGCTGGGTTACGACATCTGCAGGGGATGGTAGGAGTGGTGGGGCTCGAATGATTTTGATTTCCGTAAAGACAATTTGAAATATGTCTGAGCAGGTATTACTTCAAAGACGGAGTATGTTCTACCGAAATCCGCCGTAGGTTATCCAAATCAAGAGGCCGCATACACCATGCGTGCATGAAAGTAGGACCAACAGAACAGACCTTGATGGACCTATCAGGGGTGTGTCAGGAAGCCTCATTCAAACCATGTATTTTTCCTCTTTTGTCGATCTCCGATGATGCGCTCATGAGTTAGAGCGAAACGTTAGATGGATAGGCCAGCCTCCCCAGAGAGCACAGCACTTTCTCCCTCCATTTCAACACCTGGGGGAGCATGCTCGCCGATATCCATGTACGCATCGGTGGCAAGACTCGTAGGACGTTGTGCTGCATGTCGTCTCAAAGCCCCGTGCGTACTGTGATTCGACGTGGTAAACGCACGACCGACGACGGAGTTTACTTTGTTCCGAAGACCTGAAGATATTAAACTTATTCCTATAACCAAATCTGCTGCCCACTTACGCTTAATTACGTCCATAATCAGTCGACAGCACCACGCCATAAAACCGTCTACAACGATCGCTTCGAAACTGGCCGGATTAATGTGGGTTGCGTAGAATTACACACGGTAACGATCGCAAGAAGGACCTCAAACACACACGACCAGTCAAAGGTGCCTGGCTTACGTGAATGGTGGTTATAGGGATTTTACGGCAGGGCATGCATAGGAGAATGACCCAAATAAGTATAGATAATTGGTAAATTCGTTTTTCGGGCGAAAAAGTTTTAATGCACTGAAATATAGCAACCGAAATTAAGCACGACAATCAGAAGAATTAACAATAATTGTCTGCAACTATCGCTTCTCAATTCTATGAGCTGAGATCATTGTAGATAATCCACCAGACGGTCTACGACAATGGCTTCTCAACTTTCTGAGCTGAGGTCATTGTAGATAATGCACTAGGCAGTCTTCAGCAGACGACCCAACCTTGTTCGATGAAACAGCAAACCGAAATAATCGTGTCGGTCTAAAACCCACTTAAATAAGTATAGTAGGTATTCTTTGTATGTCACAGATGCTTGGGTCCTTCACTCGATCCTTACCAAGAGGACTTCTCGAAAAGTCCAAAGTGGAATCTTAATCAGTGATTGCACATATCATTTAAACATGTGGCAGCTGTACGGCGAACAGCATGTACGGGGAACTGATTGTATACCATCTCCATGGCAACTGTGGCGACTGACATCTTATTCCTGGAACATCATACGGCAGACATGTTCTCGGTTAGTTGTGTACAAATCTATGACAAAAGTAGGTCAGTTTTTGCAGTCTGGTGTCAGTAGAAAACTGCTTTGTGAACCTTTTGATACCCGAATAACACGCCCTTCTATGGGCGTGGAGACGAATAAAGTGCATCTAACGTGTTTGGTAGCGTCCATATACTTGCATTGGCGAGCCTCCCCAGCAGAATATACACAGAGTCACGAGGAAGTTCGGTAAACCGTGCTTTTTTCGCCTATCGGCATGGCAAGACACCTTTGGTTACTTCCAAAACCGCTACCGGTTACCGCGCAGTCTCGATCCGTCCGATTTGCAGGCGTTTTTTACATTGTCGGCCAACTGACCAAATGAACGGTAGCTTGAGACTCAACACTCCACCTAAGTGCAAATCTAAAAGTGCAAGTAGATGAACATAATGCTGCTACTCCTTCGTACTCATAATCAATACGCAGTAAAACTACGAAAAACATCACCAGCGCTACCACACGACTAGTACATCTAACTATTTTAAACAGATAAGCTAACGTCAAAAACTGAGAACTGGAAACTATCACCATAGTCAGTAGTCTTACATTCTCTAGGCGGCCAATGCTCTGACCAGCACTTTTAATAAGTAGTTGTAGGGGCCTAGAAAAATCAGTAAATAAGGCTTAGGATTCAATTTAACGAATCTTAAAATGACGCACTGATCTGTACTCTAAAGCATAGTGAAAGAAAAGTACATACTACTGATCAAATACTCATGAATAAATCCCCAATGAAGCCATGCTGTTGGAAAGGACAAGAGACAATAGAATAGCACTGCTGACACGTTTACTGTCGTAAAGCAGTTAGGTATCTGAGTTCTGGGGTCCTGCTTGCTGAGACATCGGCTGGCAGGTGTGATACTGATTCGTACTCATTGATCTGGCCAGACCGCGGGTATTTTACTTGGTCATGGGACCTCGATCTGCCATCCCATAGACGATCGCTCAAGGTACTCTCGACAGGGAGAAGGGGACACTAGAATGGCGATTTCTATCAAACGACTATTGTTAGGAGAAAATTCGTTCAGCGCATGAGCAATACGCTGTTACACAGGTTTTGACAACCTTTCATAGCCTAGGACGACGAGTGCGTATGTAATGCTCCTTGGACAGCGGACCTTTACTTTTCAATGTCTATCCGCACTAGTGGCGCCAGTCTATCTCGCGGGACGGAACGGTAGCGGTCCGTTTTATCTCAGAACTCCGCGATAGACCTCTGGAAAGCAGTCATCAGGCGGGGGGGGGACCAGAGCGACCTTTGCTTACTCACTCCTTCTCGTTAGGCCGTGTGCGTCCTTTAATCAGGCTAGTTGGGCTGCCGACATCATTTCATCTCGGAATTTTACACCACACCGCGCAAATCTGTGGTTTAACAGGTGAATTGGGCGGCTGGAATAGAAAATAAACCCATGCACAGAGCTTGCACCGTCCAGGTCCAAGTCTGCAGGGGCGGCGAAAAGTGAAACGGGAATGGACGTTCAGGTTATAAAACATGCTTCCACCTGAGAGCATGATGCAAGTAAACAGTAACACGTGAAAGTGTCCAAGCTTCCAAAAAGCATTTTTGCCTTCACTAGACGACATAACAAGAAGAGCACTTCGAAAAATAGTTTCCGTTGGTTTCAAGCAGTACCATTCGATCGGCACCCGACTGCCTTAGAAACTCTAAGCTAGACGTCTTAGCAATAAGTCTGTAGGGTTGCTGTCAAGTACTTCGTGGGAAAAATAGCTCCATCGCACATTCTGCCAATTTTATCCGGTCACAAGTTTGTTGCCTTTAATAATCACTGCTCAAAGATGGGATAGGTTGTCAAAGGAGAGTAGATTAAATGTTGGTGCGGCGGTCTTGTAATGAAATTGTCCCTTACAGTAGGTGGGCTATCTCGTGAAATGTCAACCGAAATTTCGAAATGCGTTCTCGTTTCGAAAAAAATTAATTAAATAGGGTTTTAAGACTAATCATCATGTGGCATTATTCTATAATGATCCAATTACCGCAGCGTGTCGGCATTCGAATGACCTTATTTCCGACTGCATGCAAGAACGATGCTCTGCCAAAAATGACTACTTAATTAGCATGCAATTCTCTCATCTATTTTAGATGCCCTTGTTCGGTAGAAAATCACGTCTTCTTCCAATTTTACACTCGAAAGCAGAGTACAATTAGGTTTTAAAAAACGTTTCTAATTCCCGATTAATTTTGAACCCTACCTGCTGTTATGCTTGCATTCAGGGTTTCAAATCTAGAAGCCGTATAATTGCCTTATACGAAAAACGATATATTTCCCTATGGGATTAAGAGAAGACCACATGGAGTTCATAAAATTAAGCAGTAGATTTGAGCAATATTGTTAACTTTACAAGCCACAGTGGTAAATGCAGATACATGACATTTTATGAACGGCCCCTTCACGGTATTAAAAACGCTCACAAATAGAAACTTTTTTGAAACCGAATTATGCTCCTCCCTTGAGTATAAAATTGAAAGAAGACGTTAGTTTCTACCGAATAAATAAAAGAAGGAATCTTTTTATGCGTTTTTTTCATGAAATGTAAATGAACTCTTTAGGGTATCGAAAACCAATGAGAAAATTGCATGCTAATTATGTATTCATTGCTTGCAGAGTATAGTTCTTGCATGCAGTCGGAGATAAGTTCATTTAAAAGCCGGCACCCTGCGGTAACTGGATTATTATAGAATTATGCAGGACGGTGATTAGTTTGGCAACAATACTTAGCTAATCATTTCGAAACGAGAACGCATTTCGAAATTTCGGTTGACCTGAACTAAAAAGCTCAACAGAACTTTTGTGCTTGTGGAAGAAGATGCTTTTGCTCTCATTGCGAGCGATACGCGCCTTAGGCCTTAGCTCAGCAAGCGAGGCTTAGAAAAACGCGAACACATGACTTTTCTGATGTTCAATTTTAAAAAGGGGCAGGGCACGTGAACCGGGATCCCCGTCGCATAATGTAGGTTCCCGAGAGAATAGAGGCAGGGTCAAGGTTAGGCCTAATATTAACGTTATGTTTAGGGTTAAGACTATGGTTGGGATTTAGATTGGAGTTTGGGATACGACTAGGGTGCAGGTCTGTGTCAGAGTTAGCGTTAGGATTAGAACATGGAAATGGGTACCCTTCCTGGAATTTAGCCCATAATCACCTCTACAAATGCGGCGTTCTTTCCTGTTCCCATGTCTTGCCGTTTAAGTCCTAATTTTTGTTACGATTTTAGGACATTTTACTCTGTCTTTTCTGAGTAGTTCTTAAAGCCCCCACAGACTCTTGGCGACCACTGATGCAAACTGCCCCGAGATAACGAGATTATATATGTTCGACCGGCGTAGGCCAACCGTCCAAATCCGTCTGTATGAGCCTGTTTTTTACTAATATCAGAAATCCGAAAGCAAATAAAAGTCCTAAAGTAGGGGAGATAGGCACAAGAATGGTAAAATGGTTAAAAAAAGGCTAAGTAACGTCAAACTCAAGCGATCCTTCAGGTAATGGGGGTTCATGCAGGCCTCGAAAACGTCAGAAGGACACAAGTTAAAGCTTCTTGGCTTCCAGCACACTCAGAACTAGATATAGCTGACTTTTAAGTTAATTAGAGAGGATTTGGGTCGGCTGGAGAGGCGGAGTGACAGGTCGCGAGTACTAAAATACCTTCGCGTCAGGAAACTCATTGTACCAAATAGAAAGCGTACTTTACGATTTCATGTACTGTTTCATCAGTTTGGTCCTCTACTGTTGGTGAGGTTAAAAACTGCCCAGTTTGGAACATTGTGCCAAGTTTGCGCACAATAGCGTATCGACTTTTTTAAAGGCTACTTTTAGAACAAAAGGAAATAAATCAGGTTTTACAAGCAATTTTTATTGGTCTAACTTGGCATCGATAACTCCATGACTTTAAACATACTCCCAGAACGCATGCACAACAATAGGTTTGTGTTTATATTTGTGAAAATTGCATTTAATGCAGTTTCCTCTTTGAAAATGGAAAACAGTTAGCACTCTCAAATGTTTGTAATTAAAAAAATAACTGGAAACTTTGCAATAATTCGTGTAGCTGACGGCAGTCAAGTCATCAATGTAAATACCTAAAGGTGAAAAATGATTTTTTTTTGAATTTATATGGAGACCAGGCTGCGTATCTGAGAAGTAAGGGACATACTGATTGCGTTTAAAACTTTAAAAGAATTTGCGAAATTCTCTCAGGCAGAACTACTACAATCCTTTGGACATTTTATTTCAAGAAGATATAAGCTCCTAGCAAATAGGTCTAGGTAAAAGTAGTTTCCCCCATGACTGCATTTATGAAGGTCTCTTAACTAACCCGATAAAATGCACGCCACTGACATTTTGAAAGGCCCGAAGCGAGTCATCATATCTAGTTACACACATGCTCCCCCAAAACCAGCTTGTTATTATGTACGAAACTACTTGGGAGTATTTTCGATGCCAGTCGTGTTTACAACTGCTCTTAATCCATACTTCCCGTATGAATGCATATTAAAATATCTAGGATGTTTATTTACGAGTTTCATTGTCTGTGATGTGATCCGAACGTATTCCGGAGGCTCCATCAATATTATTTATCTTAAAACACTTCGATGTTCGTACGCTTGTCCTGAAAATAAATTTTACATATGAGTGAGAATAAAAACGCTCGAAACGGCATTGCGCTCGAAGTGATTCTGCCAGAGGTAAAGAAAAGCTATCTTCCGGCTTATGCCGTAATTTGTGATGAAATTTAGGGGTTGATTTGGATATAAAACGGTGTTTCGGCACTAAGACGGTAACCACTGATGAGGCTTTAAGTCCCTTCGGCCATTAGCGGATTTAGCTCGCCTTGAAAGCAGCTCTGGACTGGGCACCTGTGATGGACACATTGGGAACACCCCCAATGAACACTTGCCGGGTTACTTGCCATTTACACAATTGAATTGTGGACCACCTGACCCGGTGCCTGGGGCCCATGGAGCTCCGAATGAGTCACGCACTGCAATGCAGATTACACTGGCCGGTTAATTCGCATTGGACACGAGGTACATTGTTTGCGCATAGCGCTAACGCAGTTATCACTGGCTGACTTGGAGACCTAGGCGGAAGATTTAATGATGGGATGTTTATTTCGAAATAACTGTCAGCCTCATTGCGCAACGTTGCTTTCATCTCCCTTCATCTACACCTCTTC
>CACRXP010000157.1:143451-170908 GCA_902702965.1 Spirometra erinaceieuropaei
CTCCTCCTCCTCCTTTCTTTCTATCACCAACCCCTCATTCTGGCTGTCCGAGACTGTCTGCTTAACGATTATAGACACTGCCCACGACGTATTGTCGTTCCTAATTTTGGTATGCGCTGCAAGACAGCCTTGAGGAGGAGGGGAGGAGAAATATCTTCGGAAGGGTCGTCTGCTATTGTATGCGTGGCCGCTGCTCATGCTACTTTAGAGCTGTGTGGGCGTGACTTAAAAGGCCGTCCAGGCAAGCTTGCGGAAAAAACAGTCCCCGTGTGTATCGTCTGATCACAAGTTATTTTGCGTAAACAAGCTCACATCCGTTCCTCGGAGCTTTCATTTCTCCCAGCTACAGAATTGGGTAGGTCGGATCCGCATCTGTTCACCTATTTTTGAATAAATGTGCGTGTGTGTGGGGAGGGAGTGGGCAGGCGGTCGGTCTCAAGCCATCTGCCGGTCATTGTAAAACTGCGTTTCTCATAAGCCCGTTCCGGCATAGTTTCCTACGCAGTCGCCGCAGGCAAAGTTGTTTGCCCGAGGCTAACTACGAACAACGAGACAACCTGGAGGAGGGGACTGATTGTGCGGAATTCCCCACAAATCTCGGTATTCAGCCTTCAGGCGATGGAATCTTCGAGATACATGCCTGTATAAGAGATAATGACTTAGCATCTCCTAAGTGACGAATTGTGGGACGCACGCCCATCCTTACACGTTGCTGTCCTAACCGGTCACTAAATATCTTTCCATCCTCGGTTCCAGTTCAAGTCTTGCAACACCCCCCCCCCCCACTTGTTGTTGATTCCCCCGCACATGCAATCATATTTTTGGAAGAGGACCTACCAAACGCTCTTTTTTTTAGATATTTCGTAGGAGACTGTTTTGTTAAGTTAGAAAACTGAGAAAAGTTCAGTTTTTAAAAGCCTAACGATGCTGACAAATTTAATGACGCATGTAACGAAGCTTTTCGTGTGATTTATAATGTCCCATTGAGCTACCTAAGCTACTAGGCCAGGGCCTGTTAGCGACAACAGAAGCGGCCGCCATTATGTTAGGAAAGCCAGTCATATGCGCACAGAAGATCCACGTTCAGGCTCCGCGCCTACAGTGGTCGAAGGTAGACTAACGCTGCAACCTCAAACCACCCATGACACTGACTGCTATTTCTCCCCCCCCTCCTTCCCCACATTTTCACATCCAGTATGTGCTTTAAGGCGAACTTTTATCGATTTCTCTTATCACTGACATGTTTTACTTCCACCCCGTTCCCATATAACGAGAATTTGTCTAAAGATACGTATGCTCGCCACCTCGTCTTCTCATTCATTATTACTATCGAATGAATGAATGGCAGCAAAAAAAAGGTATGTTCGAAGAAGGAGTTTAGAGTTACACGAAAAAATAGTAGCACGAATGCAGTATGCGACCCCATTCAGGGAACTAAAACCAGGCCATCGTGTAGTACGGGCCTTTTGGGTGGAGCTTAACGGCGGAAAGGAGAGTGCGGTAGTAGGTTAACATTCGGAAAAATGTTGAGGTGGCATATTGCGTTCTCGCGCTAAGTGTCTGTACAGCACTTACCAGGAACCCGACCTCCGAGGAATGATGAGGGTGCTAAGGTATCTGAGAGTGCAAGCAGAAGCTGGGTCATTTTTCGCAGTTCTTCCGGTTTGTTTTAACAAAAAAAGTAGATTACACTCCATCTAGTTACGAGAGCGCGGAAGCGTCAGTTATAAAAAAAGGCGAGGGAGCAATATGTCAGGATGACTTAGCGGGATAGCATACTGCATCCTTGCAAAAATTAGGTTTTGCTTCGAGATACATGGCATCAGTGAACTCCTTCAAAAATTTGGAGATATCACCCTTTTCAAAGAAGTCACTTAAAGGGAACTCACATCTCTACAACTTGAGTTTGATATGAGCACTCATTCCATGCAATACTATTGATTGACTTCATGCGTCGAAAACATATGGGGAAATGCGAGAACTGTTCAAGCTGCCGATACAAGCGAAGATGCGAGTTTCAGGAACTAGTTGATCAGAAGACGAAGCGATCGCTGGAACAGGGGCTTTATTCGCCTGACGTTTCGGATTCTCACGTGAATCCATCATCAGAGACAGTGACAGAAAAGGGTGACTCGTGAACAGGAAATCGCAGTATTTATAGGATGCAGTCGCTAAGCTACCGCATACCTATAGCAGTTAACCGCGCTCGCCTTCGTCAAGGATGGCTGCCCGCTGGTGCGATAATTGCTTGATTGTTAACCGCCGAAATGTCCTCACCCATGTTAGATGCTGGCGTGATGATGGCTCGGACATCTGGCTCACCGGCTTGCGCGATCCCAGAGTGGTCAATTACTTTGGCCAGCATCGGTCTCATCGAACTTGAATGTGTGGCCGGGTCTCGTCGAATGGGCCGCGACTTGAGAGTTGGCGTCATTTCTCCGTACCGCTTCCGCGTGTTCGGCAATTCGCGTTCAGAGCAGTCTTCCTGTTTCTCCGACGTAGTTGCTTTGTCCGCAACCGCACCAGATCCGGTATAGTTGGTGCAGTTGCGGACAAAGCAACTACGTCGAAGAAACTGGAAGACTGCTCCGAACGCGAATTGGCTAACTCGCGGCTGCGGTACGGGGAAATGGCGCCAACTCTCAGGTCGCGGCCCATTCGACGAGACCCGGCCACACATTCAAGTTCGATGAGGTTGAAATTCTCGCGAGAGGGGATAATCGCGTGAGCCGCGAGTTGCTTAAGTCATGGTTCATGGGACCTCAGTCTATCAACAAGTGCAACGACATCTCCACTCCATATTCCGTGCTGAGGCATAGGCTGGCCAAAGTAATTGACCACTCGGGGAGCGCGAAAGCCGGTGAGCCAGATGTCCGAGCCATCATCACGCCAGCATCTAACACGGATGATGACGTTTCGGCGATTAACAATCAAGCAATTATCGCACCAGCGGGCAGCCATCCTTGACGAAGGCGAGCGCGGTTAACTGCTATAGGTATGCGGTAGCTTAGCGACTGCATCCTATAAATACTGCGATTTCCTGTTCACGAGTCGCCCTTTTCTGTCACTGTCTCTGATGATGGATTCACGTGAGAATCCAAAACGTCAGGCTAATAAAGCCCCTGTTCCGGCGATCGCCTCGTATTCTGATCAACTGTTCAAGTAACAACTTGTCTCAGAGACCAGCTCACGCATGTGGACGGGAAGACGATTATCCCAAGACCAAAATCAGAACCGAGATCATAATCTTAGTCGGACGTTTTTGTCAACTTTAATTCTGTGCCATTAACTTCCGTCAACATGCCAGCGGCAACACTTTTCAGGAACACTTAATCAGCGGTTATGCCAGTCAGAAAATGCGTGAAACATGGTTAATCCACCCACACTACCATCTGCAATGGTGGATCCTGTTCGTCCCAGAAAACGGGGCTTTTTATTTACGTATATGTTTGCACCTTCTGGAAGGCGGTTTCATAAAGGAGTAAGTGGTGCCTACTAAACACTAGCGTAGAGAGCGCCGTCTTTTGCAGCCGCTATATAATTTCTACCTTAACGAAAATATCGGTAAAATGCAAGCAGGCTAATGATATGTCGAACTGATGCCTATTGTAGAAAGGATTAGGCAGCGGACTTTTAAAATACCTAGGTTTAGCAAAGTGAAAAATGCATGAAGTAAGAGCTGTTACTTCTTCGGGATTCAACAGAGTCGAGCCTCAAGTGAGGAGACGATCGACGTTCTACTCTTGTACGTCCATCCAGTTTACTTATAAAAAAATAAATCCAAAGAGTCTGTTTGACTCTAGTTTTACCGAGAAAATTTTCTTCTGGGATTCGTATGCAGCACGGCAGCGGCCCAAATCGGTAAGGGTTAAGTACAGTGCGTTACCTAACTCATGAAATTCGTCGAAACTTACGAATGATTGTCAGTCACTCGCAAATCGAAACCATTTAATGCATTCAATGTCTATGTTAACTAAGTTTAAAAGAATGAAAAATATAAAAGAAATAGTAAAGGCAGTGTTGCGTTGTTTAGAAATGTCGATTTCTTTAGAAAAACGCAATATCCCGAAAATGTCAGAAATGACTCTAATTTAGTGAACATCGTTTTCAGATGTAAAGAACGTACTTTCATACCAAAAACGTAGTAAATATGAAAGTAAAAACGTCTAATAATAGTGTTCCAGTGTACGTTGCATCTAAATATCGTTTAATAATTAATGTGATTTCATATTATGACGGTTTGTAAACTGCCTACATTCTGAGTGCACATAACCAAACAGTTTTCCTGTGATTCGTGGTATTCTTGGCTCGTTTGAGTTAAATGAGATGGGGTTCAACAGGTGAAACTGGATTTTGCTTGATTTCACCTATGGGACGTCGTGAACAGGCAAAATTTTGTGTTTGACGACTTGGAGATACAGCTCACAACTAATAATTTGTTTTTCCGTGCTGGGAATAGCAAAGCGACAGATAAGTGTGCGAGGAATTAGCGATATGTTGCCATTTCTTTGTCATACTGTGCGATAAGGTCTGTCTGTCGTTGATTTTGATAGGGTAAGCAAATTAGCAGCAGGAGGGCTACCGTCAGCAATTATTTTCAACATCGGTGGGCTCACTGCGTGGCGAATTATCGATGCTAGAACAAAATCTGGAAGTAAGCAGGTTAAATAACATCTCTTTTGGCAACTTGCTGCTGTATCGCTTTAATTCACTGCACAAAATACACCTGTCGCTTATAATATTTACCTCTAATCGAAATGACATTTAAAATTTCAAAGATGAGCTAAGCAAGGGTATGGTACGTAACCCCCGGGGGGAACCGTAGATAATTATAGCTCTAACGTCTACCATGAGCATGGCTGCAATGGGCAACCCTGACCCTTAACCTGTAAGCGTCTAGTGAAAACTCAAGCGTAAGCGCAACATTAACCCTAGGTCTCAAATCCCTAACCCGAAACCTAAAATCCAAGCTCAAACTCTTAACCCTGATTCTAAACCTCAACCCTAGCCTCAACCGCAAATGCAGAATATATTCCAAGCCTGAAAACCTCCGCCCTAGAAATAAGCTAAATCCCAATACTTGCCCTAACTCCAACCGTGTTTACAACCCTAATTTTCGGCGGGATTCGGGCAACTTTGGCGTTATAACGCTAGTGAATATCAAAATCCACATACCGCACGACACACTTGCCGTTTTCACACAAACCGTTATGAACACAGAATGACGTTGCCGAAAAAAAACGCTTAAGATTGGAATGGCCCTTTCTGGTTTATTAGCTGTTGCCAGCCAGCCATACCTAACCCCGAGTTGAGCAAATCCTGGGAGTTTATCCCAGGACCTGTTAATTAGGAGTTCAGCGTACTAATTACTGAGTCACGTGCTCGTCGTGCTGTCGGTTTCGAGCGGGGATATACAATGGTGGAGGAGCACTCACCCATCGCGCTAAGGGGACTCACTCGTCTCGCCGTACTTTGGGACCGCACAACATCTACAGTGAGTGACCTATCTCATTAAATATTGGTTGAAATTCTAAAATGTTTTTTCGGTTAGGAAGGATTATTTGGTCGCGGTTGTAATACTAATTATCTTGACGCATACTCTTATAACATTTCGGAAGCGGCAGGATGTCGGCTTTTAAATGCACTTCTTTTCGATCTCCTATAAAGAGCGTGCTCGGCAAAAAATGACTACTTAAGTAGCATGCATTTTTCCCATTGATTTCCGATGGTCTTGGAAATTCAAATATAGTTTATAGAAACCATAAGCAAAAATATGTTTTGTTTCAGTCAGCTAATAGAGAATCACCTCCTCTTTATATTTTACACTAAAGAAAGGAGTATAACTAGGTTTTAAAAAAGTTTCTAATTATGAGACTTTTTAAGACCGTGAAATGTCCATTCACATAGCATCGTACCTGTCCGTTTACCACTGCTCCTCATGAAATATACAACATGGTCCGCATCCATTGCAAAATTTTATGGACTCTGTATGATATTTCTTTAATGGCATAGAAAAATATGTGATTTTCTTTACGCGGAACGAATGCACCTTGTAGAGTGAAATCACTAAGCGCTAATGCAACGAATGTTCAGGCTCCAAATTCTTCGGCACTTAGAAAACTTTTTTAAACCCTAATTATACTCCTTCCTTAAGTATAAAATATAAAGAAGACGTGGTTCTCTATTGATTGACTAAAAAAAGCATATTTTTGTTTATGGTTTCTATAAAATATATTTGAATTTCCAAGACCATCGAAAATAAATGCGAAAAATGCATGCTACGCAAGTAGTTATTTTTTACCGAGCACGCTTTCTACAGGAGATTGTAAAGAAGTGCATTTAAAAGCCGACATCCCGCCGAGTCCGAAATGTTATCACAGTATGCCTTCAGATAATCAGTATTACAACCGCGACCAAGTAATCCTTCCTAATCGAAAACGTATGTCAGAATGTCAGCCAACATTTCATGAGATAGGTCACTCACTGTACCTAGGTAGGATAACAGTGAATATTTTTGAAAAAACCGCCCAATGAGATTTCATACCCTGTCCTTACCGTGAGATTAATAAAACTGGTAACACTGTGCTGCTTGTGCGTCTTCAGCGTCTAAGTGTTTCTCGCAGGCGCCAAATTTTTCAAATCTGACGAATAAGCATCGCGCAGGTGTGCAATATGTTAAATAACACAAACCCACAATGCGTGAAAAATTAATTTTATGTGCGCCACTGTAGTAACAGTTGACTGAATTTACACGGGTATGGAAAATCAGAAGAAAACACGTGCGCCATAAAATTGACCACATTTCCTCAAACGCGATCTTTTCAGGTGACTGGGAAAAAACATCCAACCAGAGGTCGCCTTCAAGGCATGCATAAAATGTAGGGGTTTCGTCACGCAATGATGTGTATTCCAATCTTGCGGAGGGAATCCCTGCACACCAAGACCATATATTGGAATTTTCTCCCAAGATTCGCTACATGTTGCATATTTAAAACAGAACTGAGACAGCATATAATTAGAAGAAGAATTTTAAAGCTGGTAACGTCAACTCTAAAATGCACGGTCGAGAGCTGGAAACATCGTTCTGGAGCGTTTTGAGGCACGAGACAGTCACAAAAACTGTGTGCAGATCCGGTGAAGAAAGACGAGGCTGCATTCCGATGCAGTGCCTTGGGGTGGGATGCGATTTCTGTTTTGATTGTGTTTGCGTGGACAATGGATGGAACAGTGTGGTAGCGTGGGTGGGCTAACTCATGAAATATCGACCGAAAGATCGACATGCATTTTCAGGATGCCGGCTTTCGAACGAACTTCCTTCCGGCGGCATACAAAAACCATACTCTATAAAAATGACTACTTAAGTAGCATGCATTCTTCTCGTTAATTTTCGATGTCTCCGAAAGTCCAAGCATATTTCATGGACAACATATAAGAAAATATTCATTCTTTTGTTCATCCGATAGAAAATTACGTCTTCTTTCAACTTCATACTCAAAGGAAGTACAAACGTCGGTTTTAAAAAGGTCTCTAATTGTGAGACTGTTTAATACTGCGAAATGGCCTTTCAAAAACGTCATGTCTCTGCATTTACCAATGTGGCTTGTAAAGTAAACAATGTGGATCAAATCCAATGCTAAATTTTATGAACCCCATACAGTCTCCTCTTAACACCGTAGAGTAATGTGTAATTTTCCGTACGCGGAAAATACATGGCTTGTAGTTTGGAAACCCTGGATGCAAGTGTAACCGCAAATCCGGTCCAAAATTATTCAGGAATGGGAAATGTTTTTGAAAACCGAATTATACCCTTCTTTCAAGTAAAGAATTGGAAGAAGACGTCATTTTCTACCAAATGAATATTTTTATGCATGTTTTCCGTGAAATATATTTGAGCTATTAGACGCATCGAAAATCAACGAGAAGAATGCATTCTACGTAGGTAGTCATTTTTTACAAAGAGTGGTTTTCGCATGGGGCCAGAAGGCAGTTCTTTCGAAAGCGGACATCCAGAGGTAATTGAAGCATAATAGAATACCGCAAACTGATTAGTTTTACAATCCTACTTAATTAATCTTTTCAGAACGGAAACGCATTTGGGAATTTCGGTTGACATTTCATGAGTTAGACCACCTACTGCACTGGATCGTTAGAAGTTGGCCGACGGCTTTTGATGTGGCGTGTGGGCATACGCGCCGGCCTTCCTGGTGTAGGCCCAGGTTCGTATGACGGTTGATACTACGCCTGCACTAGTGTACCAGGCCCTTGAAAAATCGTCGCCTCCATTTAGCACTACCCAGGGCTATTAACTTTAGTGGCGTCAAAATTGGGAACATCGATAGACAGCCAGCTTTGGTTCTTCAGTACCACTACCGTGAAGTCGACTTATAGAATGCAGCAAAAACATATATCTCATGTGGGTCGGCAAATGACCTACGCTTAGTAAGGTCTTTTACTCCAAATAGTACTCGATTGAGGGCAGTGAAAACATCAGACAGGTGTTACCAGGGTGTGGTAGATTTAGATGTTTCTGGCAGGCAGGGCAGGCACCAGGAGTAGCCAAGCATAATTTTTCCATACGGTTGTATCCAACGTTGCAGACGTCAGCTGCCCTTTGCGGACACAGAATGCCGTTAATCTTAGATGGTGAGGAAGAAAAGGTTATTTCAGGACCCAGCATCTTACACTCCCATGACTCTAAGCTTCTAGCAGGCTTTCTGCGTTCCATATCTGCACTGCACAAAGCATGTGCAGAAATATGGCAATTGCAAAGGCACTGACGGCAGGGTAGTTATTTATGGTATATTTGACGTCGTTATCTACTGTTTCCTCTACGTCAGCCTGCTTTGAAGATAAATGAGGTGGTTTTCACTTACTCAACTATAAAACACAACTACAGTGTATATTTAGGTTTTAAAAAGTATTCCAATTCCCGAATAATTTTGATCCAGATCTGCCATTGCATTAGCATTTAGCGATTTCAGTTTACACGGTGCATGGTTTCTGCGTGAGGAAAATCATATATTCCTCTGTGCCTTTAAGAAGATACCATATAGAGTTCATGAAATTTTCCAAAGGATCCGAACTGTGTTGAACATTTCTTTAGAGGCCTTGGTAAACGGGCATGTGCGGTCTTGCATGCATAGACATCGCACGTTCTTAAAAATCTCATAATTCGAAACTTTTTTTAAAATCTAAATATACCCTATTCTTCAGGCAAAAATATGAAGACCGTGCGATTTTCTACCGAACGAGTAAAAGAAGGCATATTCTTCTGCACGTTTTCTATAAAATATATTTGAGTTTTTAAGGCCATCGAAAATCAACACGAAAAATGCATGCTACTTAAGTAGTCATTTTTTGCTGAAAGCGGTTTCTGCAGGAGGTCAAATAGTAGTGCATCCAAAAGCTGGCATTATGCTTCATGCTAATAAATATTACAACCCCACCTAAGTAATCCTTCCTAATCGAAAACATGTTGCAGAATTTCGACCAACATTTCATGAGATCGGTCACGCACTGCAGATACTTTTATAGGCATAAAGCCACCTTATTGATTCCTCCACAACAAGTTTTTTCACTCTGTTTAGATAAAAGATCTCAACGAACACCTTCATCGAAATAAAAAGATAAGTTGGCCTTCATTTCCCTACTGGCAGGGCATGATTTAAGTAACACTCGTTTGACAGACAGTGTTACGTGAAACTCCAGGATTTTGATTGGGTTTAGGCACTGAAGTTTGCCGTGTTTAACTCCTCACCAAATTTTAAGTGCCCCTTTTAAGAACTACTACTCATGAAACAAAGGATAAAATACCCGATACAACCATGGAAATTGACTTAAATTAGAAGTGCCTACCGGCAGAGTAGACACTCCTTCCCCCGAGGGCGTTTCGATTATTGTCGTTGGTGTCCTTCCCTTAACCTTCATCAGTCCTGACGGCAGACGCCTTTCGCGTGCGGCTTGTAGATGCATTCAGAGCTAGTTTGATTACACTGATGTCCCAAGCGCTTCTGTATCTTACATCCCAGTACTCCTAGTCCTACTCTAATTGGGGTGGCGGGGGGACCGTCCCATCAGATCCCTTCTACCGCCAAGTCATGAGGTAACTAGGCCGTTTAGTCGCAGTCAGCTTCCCGTGGCTGCGGACTCCTGCGCGTAATCACATCGCCGAACTTTTCGGTCGCATACCTGCGTCCCGCATGACTCATCCTTTCGTCACAGCGTCAACATGACGCCGATCGACAAGATGGCTTTCAGTCATTGGTTGCAAACTCCCGCTCATACCTCGCATTGACGCGGCCAGCGCAACAGCTGGATACACAATGTAGGCCATTGCTGTTGATGCCGCGTAAACTGCTTGTCCACTCCCTGCCAATACAAGGGCTGCCACACTAATTCTGCATTTTTGACTTTAACTTGGCGATCGCATTATTTTCGACTACTGATTCACCCTGACAAGCCGCCTTTAGCCCTGAGTCAGATGCTATGTTTGAAGCAGGCCAACAACTGCCGTTATAATTTCCTTAGCCCTTTGGGTACTGGTCGTTTGCGGAATGCTGAATGCTCGTATCACGTCGGGGTAACCAAGCTTTCCGGTAAAAAACGATCGACAGGAAATCCAAATTCAGAGGGAATGAATAGGCAGGAGAATGATTCTTCAAGACAAACCATGTACGGTTACCCCGGGCTGGGCACACGGAGGTTGCCAAGTTATTCAGACACAGGACTGGTAAATCTCGTATAGCCTCAAAACTACGTGAAAATGCTCAGCTGAGAGCGCCATCAGACTGCCGATAGGGTAACCATTTTCGACGATATTATAAACTACGCGCGCTGGAGGACACACAGTGGGAAGTCACACATAGTCAAGCCAGTGACCGTGGTTACCGCAGAATCGTCAAAATGGAGCAGGCTTTATAATTAAGACTCCATCGGATAATTACTGGCTACAGCATTCAAACTCGTGACCCAATGAAAATCTAGTAAATTAACTGATTCGGCCTCTTCTCCACAGGTATCTAGCTGACTGGGGAGGCTAAAAAACGCAAGAGCTCACATTAGTCAGTGATATATTCTCATTTTGCTTGTGTATTACACTCTTTTCGAGTCAGAAACTCAGCCAAAATCCTGAAGCCATACTGACTAAGAACACCATAATCCTAATATCCTGTTATTGCTGTTGTGTGAAATCGGCCCCTATTGGCTGACGAATGAGAAAGTAACTGGACAACGCAGAGAGCTATGGTATATGGGACGTCAGACCGGATTCATCCAGCGCTGAGTCATGAATGTGAGAGAAAACGGACCTTAATTGGACCGATTTGCTTCAGGTTCACAGCGAGGACTCAGGCTTCCATGCGAACTTGAGCCTGAAGGGTCATGAAATGGGTCGAAGCGTACACGCTTAGGCCGTAAGAAGTGTTTCCGTCACTGTAATAAATCAGTAGTTTACGCATTAATCATGCCCTTCAGTCGTCTACACTTCTCTGACGTCTCATCCGTCTCACCCCACCGATCTGTAGGTTTCTTTCAAGTCTTTATCAGGTCCGGTAGAGCAGTCTTGACAGCTGCTTTTGGGTTCTTCAATGGCTGCATGCGAGTGCGGAACGCGACTTAGCGACAAGAAGGACTGACATCTGCGTGGAGCCAATCAGCGAAGAGCCAGGTATCGATCGGCTGTCGAGGCGGCTGCTTCTGTCCCCTCGACAGGTGACCGTCCCTATACAGCCCATCCCGGCCTTATCTTCTCAGTGCCAGGAAAACATGGTGCACCCTAAGCTTAGGGACTCTCAAATCGTACCTATTAACGCCACGCGAATGAGCGCACTACTCCCACTGACTACCAGGATGAACGTGAGTTCAGCAGCTCGCTTCGGTCTCTGAACAGACTGCGAACCATTCTCACGCAACCCCAGTAAAATGGCGTGATTGTCACATTGACGAAACTTTTTATGGTTCCTACTATCTGTTCCGCTCAACAGTAAGACCTAAGTAACTAGTCCCTCCATCAACTGGAGGGAAGATGATTTTAGGAGATTTGAGAATAGACCAACTCGCTTAGTTTTTGACGTTGACAACCGTCCTCTTTCCTGTGGAATTCATTGTGAATCGGGTTTTGCTTTTCCTTCAGTTGACTCTGGAAGGCAGTACTGTTTATGTTAACTGTAGCAACCACCCGCCTCGAGTGTGACAACCAACTAGTGTTCAAGATGGAGTTGAGTCGTTAATTTCGGTAAGACTATCAAACAGGGAAGATAAATTACAGTGACTGACGTGTTATATGAAATGTTAGCTAGGATGCTGAAATATGATCTCCATCGTGCTGGATTACTTGGGTCGTATTGTAAAATTGATTGCCATGGAGGCTAACTCCAAGATACAGCAGGTGGGCTAACCTATAAAATGTCAACTGATACTCCGAAATCCGTTTTCCTTTCAAAAAGATAGGTTAAGTCGGGTTGTAAAATTAGTCAGCGTGCAACGTAATTCTGGAATAATTCAGTTACCTCAGGATGACAGTTTTCGAATGAACTCCCTTCCCGCTGCTTGTAAAAACTACACCATGTAAAAAATGACTACTTATGTAGCATGCATTCTTCTCCCTGACTTTCGATGCCTCTAAAAATTCAATTATATTTATCGGACAAAATGAATGAAAATATTCATTCTTTTGCTCATTCGGTAGATAATTCCGTCTTCTTTCAACTTCATACTCGAAGGAAGTACATACTTCGGTTTTAAAAACTTTCTAACTGTGAGATTTTTTATACCGTGAAATGGCCGTTCATAAATCGCCGTATCACTGCATTTACCAATATGAATTGTTAAGTTAACAATATGGATCAAATCCACTGTTTCATATAATGAACCCTATATGATCCCCCTCTATAACTGTAGAGAAATTATGGTTTCCTGTACGCGAAAAATATACGGTTTGTAGTTTGGAAACTCTAAATCCAAGTATAACGGTAGTGCGGGTTCAAAGTTATTCGGGAATTGGAAGTTTTCGAAAACCGAATTATACCCTTCCTTTGAGTATACGATTGAAAGAATAAGTAAATGTCTACCGAATGAACAAAAAAATGAATATGTTCATTCATTTTGTCCGAGAAATATAACTGAATTTTTTAAGACATCGAAAGTCAGTAAGAAGAATGCATGCTACATTAGTAATCATTTTTTACAGTGCAGGTTTTGCATGCAGCGGAAAGGGAGTTCATTCGAAAGTTGTCATCCTGAGGTAACTGAATTATTATTGAACTTTGTTTCAGGTTGACTAGTTTTACAATCCTACTTAACTGATCTTTTCGAAGCAAAAACGCATTTCACAATTGCAGTTGACATTTTATGAGTTAACCCACCTACTGTATTCAAATCATGCCAGCATATCAGTTTTTAAATGTGCGTCTTCCGAATGTCTGAAAAAACACACCCACAAAATTACATGTTCATTTTTTTTCGTTGAATTTCAATGCTCTTGTAAAACAAAGGTATTTATATATATAGAAGGCATATGCATAAATGTCCCTCTTTTATTCCTTCATTTTTATTCTTCCACCGTAAGGAGTGGTAGTGGGCGGTTAAAAATGTTTGTTATTGGATTTTTAAGACTGTTTAAATAGATTCGTACCTGGTCGTTTATTCATGCTTCCTATGAAGTAAGCATTGCGGTCCACATTGAATGAACCATTATATGAGCCCTATATGATGTCTTCTAAATAGCACGAACGTGTGTGTAATTTTTAGTAAGCGGAATTTGCACAGCCTGTAATCTGTAAACCCTAAATCCAAGTTCAACAGAAAGTGAGATCCAGAGTTAGTCGGGAATTGAAAATTTTTTCAAGCAAAATTATACTATTTACTCAGGCAAAAATACCAATAAAATAGAAGTTACCATAAATTGGGTAGAGGAGGTGATTCATCTGTACAAATTCTCCCTAAATGTGCTTGATTTTATAAGAACATCAAAAATCGATGAAAACACTCATAGTATATACATTAGATATGCTAGCTCATTAAATGTTAACTATAATTCTGAAATGGGTTTTCGAGTCGAGAAGATTACTTAGGTAGTTTTGTGATATTAATAACTTTGGAGTACAAGCCGGCATCCCCAAGTAACTGCAGTATCTTGGAATTAACATTACAACCCTACTTAAGAAGTATTTTCGTGTCAAAAACGCTCTATAGAATTTTGGTCAGCATTTAATGAGTTGGTACATCTACTGTTACTATTTTTGTTTTGCGTGTACGATTTTTTTGGCACCCGGAAAGTGTGGATTCAAAGGCCTACATCCAGACATGAATAAAATGTCTTGATATTATGCTGCTTCATAATCAATATTACAACCCGACTGAGGCAACCCTTTATAACCGAAACCGTATTTTCAAATTCTTGTTAGTGTTTCGTGGGAAACATCACTACTGTGCGTGAGTTTGCAATATCACTAACTGAAGAACAGGATGTCAGTCTACTGTATGCGTGATAGTGTGGCGGCAATACAAGTGGAATTGCCCAGTCAGAGAAATCAAGATATACCTGTTTGTATAGACAAATGTCGACCAAATTTATTTTTTGATGTCTACATAAAATCCCCAGGTTTTTTAAACGTTCGAAAAACAGCAAACTGTCAGAGACACTCTGCAGTTCAGTTAAACCTTTGAAAATTTCGAATAATTTGGTTTTCAAAGCATATATCAGTCGTAATCACTGATCCTCTATTTTATATAGCGCCCCACGTTCTTACTTACAATTGGGTTTTAGACATAGTTGCTGGCATAATTAGGTAAATTATATGTTTAGATGCATCTTGCCACGGAAGAATATCCCTAGATGCAGAGAATATTTGACTACATGCAAAATAGCAGGCCTGATTCTCCAGCAGACGTCCGAAGTCTATTACTCCAAAAAGTTTATCAAACTAAATTTTCTTGTTCTAAAATTTTCATTTTTATCTAAAACTAATCAAAAAACCGGGACCAAAGTCATCGGAAGACGAATTATCATGCTTGGTCTTAAAAAACACGAAGAGCGCTGTGGGAACATTAATGAAGTGGGTTGTTCGCAGTTACGTCGTGCGACTGCAGATAGCATACCACAAGGGTGTCTCGTCTCCTAGTTAGGACATTTTGTGAAAGGACGATGAACAGTTTTAAGAGATTTTTTATCACTTTGCTCTTTCCATTATATGCGGTATTGTGAAAGCACGGCTGTCATCGACAAACAATGAGTCTTAACGTTCGCTACTTCTCTTTTCATAAAAGATTTCTGACTCTGTAGTAACAGAGAAGTAAATTCCAGCAGCGTACATACTGTTTCCGAGGAAAATCGTTAAGGTTACTTGTGAAAAATCTCAATGGGAAATAGGAAAGTTCAGGTATAAGGTATTTTTCAAATCTATATTCCATAATTTATATTGAAAGCAGAATCGGTAAAAAGTTCCCGGGAAATGCATTATAGTTTTCCAAATATCCTTTTAGGGCTAGGATTACAGTTTAGATTAGATTTAGAGTTTTGACCAAGGGTGACTGGAGGAGCCTCTAGAAAAACTTGCTTTTGAAGTATGAGATAGCGACTACGTGACAAGCCTTAGGTTTATGCGCGGTCTAACAGCTAACAACATGCATAGTCCGAGTTCTAACACTAATTCAATCATGCAAGCCGTAATACTATCCCAAACTCTCTTGCCGTAATCCTAACCTCATATCCGCATGAAAGAGACCTTACTGAATTTAATCTAAGCCTTAACTGCAGGTAAAACCCCAAACCCAGCTTCTCCCTTCTTCATGCTGTTTCCACAAATTACGTAGTTTGTACATTGTTCCTCCAGACCGCTCCATCTAAACGTTTCTAAACAGGAGCATGGGTAAGAAACCTTGAAGTCTTTCAGTAGTTTCGATGCATAAGTGATTTAGAACAGTCTCGCCTGGATGACAGCGACAGGACTGACTGGCAAAGTCTACATGAGACAGCTAAGATACTGAAGTAAACAGATGGAGTGCAAACAATTTCTTTAGCTATCAGCCTCTTAACCGCATTTTACATTCGTGCACGAGGTGAGCAAGGCTGATTGCATTGATAACGAAGGTCGCGTGGGAAACACAACAATTACTGTCGGGAGAGTCTGCTGACTTTGAAAACGTGGAAGGACAGTCACTCTAGCAAATTCACCTTGAAACGGGTAGTTTATGGTATATGGAAGGTTTCCAGGTAACGTGGATGATGTTTGCAACAAAGACCATTTGCACGGCATATGGAATTTGGCAAAAAGAGCCCAAAAACCTGTCCCTGAGAGTGCAGGGAGAGGAGGAACTTTTTCCTTGTCGGGTGGTTATGACAAAATGGGTAGAAAAATATAAAACAAACTCCTCTTCCCTTCAAAACTGAATTCAGAAGCATCAATATTATTTTCAATTTTTCCCTTGTCTGGGTTTGTTTAAGGAGCCACTCTTTCATTCTCGGTCATTTGTGTGTTTATGATCAGTGAAATTGAACAAGCTATCAGAGCGTATTCCACACTCACCCTTGATCTGGACCGGACGTACCGCGCTGTTTTGCGAGTTATCCGGGAGCTGCTGGCCAACATATTTGCACCTGGAATAGGCCAGTGTGCGTATCAGAGCGGCCGTTCGTTTTGGCAAGTCTATTGGTTAATGCGATAGTCCAATGAACATTCATGTTTTAGTCGGAGGACTCCATTTAATCTGTTATAGCAGTAGGAAGACTACACAGATAAGCCTGTGAAGGTCTCTATTTCCCACAGTCTTGAAAGGAAATGTCTTTTCCTAGCGGGGTCTTACGTCGCCTGCAAGCTGGAACAATTCAACAACGATTGCAATGTGGGTGACAAGGCTTGTAGGCCATTTGTTTTGCTTATTGGACACGGAGATAAACGCCCTTCGCCCTGTCCGACAGGTGGTTTGACAGTAAATTCCGAAGAGGGGAGGAACCAGTTTCCGTGTCCTGAATTTAACACTCACCCCAACCTTCCTAGCCTCCCCTTTGCAGTTAACACAATCCCGACCCCTCCGGGAATTTAGTGCGATGCAACTTGTAACGTGGGGTATTTAATTCTGTGCCCTACCGTTTCGTCTACACACAGCAGTAATGAGCGCGGTTTCATATCAATAGCACCTAAACGGGCGGCGTGGGAACGATGAATGTAAATAATCCCTGAATCAATTTTAACCCCTGTAACTTCGCACACTTTCAACATCTATGTAACTGCTAAGGCCTGATGACGAGTTACCGAAAACACATGTTTGCCAAATGGACTTTTCAGGTGTAACATGGGAATATTTGCAGAACTTAAAATAGAAATGTGTCAAACCAAGACGTAAACATTAGTGAGAAAAACACGCAAAGTCTTCTCGAGTGAGAGGATCTTTCAGTCGTGTGTGATACTACTTCACATGTGAAGGAGTATCTACAGGGAACCGCAGCCCGTACTGTGAATATAGGATCTGGTTTCTGTCATTTGCTCTAGGGAATGTGCGAACCGTAGGTTGTTTCTTCTAGAGTTACGTTAATTTCTGTCGAATACTTCGGAAAACCAGTCGACGAGCGAGAGTGATCACCGATACAAAGAAATGTGTGAACACCTTCCATAGCAAAACTGAAAAAATAGGCGAAATATGGAGCTTGAACTGAGCCATCATCACACGTGTGGTTGATTTTGCGCATCGTGTGGACTTGAACGAGGCCGACATTCTCACCAGATATGACCACCGCACAAGTTGCGAGTTGCTTGTCTCATGATTCACTGGCCCCCAGTCTATTAACAAGTGCATCGAACTCCGCCTTCCACATTCAGTGCTGTAAATTAGCCTAGGCGATGTAATTAGCCGCACAGACAGCGCACCAGTTCAAGCGCCACAGTGGGTGAGCCAGATGATCGAGCAATCATCACACCAACATCCAACACCCGCAAGGAAATTGCAACAATTAACGGCGTGAATGTCGGCCATCAAATATTCATTCCACCAAGTACAGTGATCGCTGATCAAGGGAGGGGGAACCGTGATTAATCATAGATAAGTGGTAGCATGGCGACGGCAACCTACAAATACTGCAGCCCCTTGTGCATGAACCACCCGTATCTGCTTTTGTCTCTGATAATGGGTTCTAGCAGTGATCCGAAATGTCAGGTCGAAAAAGCTCATGTTTCCGCGATTGTGTCTCCTTCTTCACCCCTGCTTCCTGGAACTCGCCTTTTCGCTTCTATTAGCGAACCCTCAGAGTGATATAAAATGCCCCTCAAAACGATTTAAAATCACCGTGGCAGCATCTACAAACAATATTAGGAACGTCCGCAATCATGTTAGTCAGGCCTGTCACGTACGCAGAAAAGAAGTCCGTGAAGACTTTTCGTTGCTCGCGACTGAAGTTTAATAAATCTGGGAACTGTTTACAGTTTTCCTCACCTCTCCACTATTTCCCATGCACACTAGCCACTTTTGTCTGACAAGATCTATACTGACTACCTTTAACTATCCTCCTATATTCCCCCTTACCTCACGTGCGTTAAAAGATGAATATTATCCGATTTCCCTTACATTCGACATACGCATTAAACAAAATAACAGTACTAACAAGTATCAGATGGAATTCAAGCAAACTACGTCAATGCGGTCTTCTGTTAACTCAGTGCGCGTATTATCCGTCAGCTTTTTTTAAAATGACATTCAAATACCATCGCATATGTCCGTTTATTAGAGTTCACTATGAAGCATGCAACATGATCCATATCCACTGCAAAATGTAAAGCACGATCTATGATATCTTCTCGATAGCCAATCACATGACGACAACAACGTCAGACAAAAATAAGCTATGGACAATGAAACTTCATGACACTTTTCTGTATATCTGCAGGTAAAATTTCTTTTTACATGGTTTCCATCGGCTACAAGAAATTCACCACTGTTCTCGTGAAAGTAAGCATTTTGACAGAAGACAAATATTCGCAATATGAAACAGTATTTGAATTTGGGTTTACTCATATGTACGCTCTAGTCCTCGAAAGTATGCTGAGCTTGTTGACGTAAAAAAATCAATCTCCAATATAGTATCAGGGATTACCCGATACCCAGATATTACCTGATTCGAGAGTGCTGTTTTGGAGTGTACGCATAAACCGTGGTTTAGAAAACTCAAGATCATGTACATACAAACACCATATTGAAGGCCTCTTGCAGTGATTCGGCGTTCCCTCTGTTGGAACTGTAAAACACGTGTCTGGGCCTTTAACTAGTACCTATGTCGGGAGTGCGGTAGAATACCTTTGCCATATATTTATATGTGTCGCTCACAAACGGAGTGCTGTTAACATCCTACTAAACCGAGCAAAGACATACTGCCCTTAGAGCGAAGGACACAAGGAATAACTCAGTTATTTGTTAAACTTTTCTTCCCAAAACGACTACCCTATAAATTATGTACGCCGATGCATGAAACAGCAGGAACCAAAAGAATTATATTCGGAACTAAATTGCTCCGATCAGACGCCAAAACCAAAATATTGTCGAACGTTTCCTCACATTAAAAATATGTCTGAACTCGTTGAAAGACAACTGAGGAAGCACCAAACACAAGTGGCGCACAAACCGACGACTACGCTACGCTTCTAGTGTCTTGGTTTCATCTTTCCCAGACGCCTCTAGACGAAATTTGCTCTGATCATCTAAGATACACTTCATTTTCCTCACATAGTCCTTCCGGTTAAGAATAACAACTCCATGGCCTTTGTCAGGCTTAGAAACAATAATAATAGAAATAATAATTTCTAAGCCTGACAAAGGCCATGGAGTTGTTATTCTTAACCGGAAGGACTATGTGAGGAAAATGAAGTGTATCTTAGATGATCAGAGCAAATTTCGTCTAGAGGCATCTGGGAAAGATGAAACCAAGACACTAGAAGACTCAGTCTGGAAAACGGTTCAAAAGTCGTTGGACAAAAACCTGATTGATATTAAAACCGCACTTATCCTAAAACCGAGAGGTACGCATATCCTCAGACTATATGGTCTACCAAAAACGCATAAAAAGGACACACCTTTACGACCAATTCTTTCTATGTCTAATTCACCTACACACAGACTAGCAAAATGGCTTGTCAAGGAGCTAGAACCAATTCGGCAATTGTTTTTCACCTACACGATAAAAGACAGTCTTCATTTCATTGAAGAAATTAAGGACCAGAACATCGCCGACAAGTGTATGATCTCTTTAGACGTGGAATCCTTATTTACCAATGTACCATTGGTTGAAACAATAGATGTTATATGCGCCCATGCGTCCAAAACCCGACTCTCCCCCGAACTACTACGAGATCTGTTGGTACTTTGCACCAAAGATGTTCAATTTCTGTTTAATGGGGAACTTTACAGACAAATTGACGGAGTCGCAATGGGTAGTCCACTTGGGCCAACCCTCGCCGATGTTTTTATGGGTTAGCTAGAAGATAAGGTGTCCTCAGAATTAAACATGACAACATTATACAGGAGATACGTGGATGATATATTCACGATTGTTGATAACAAGGAAGAGGCCTCCGACCTACTTTGCCTGATGAATAATCTGCATCCTAAAATCAAATTTACGATGGAAATGGAGCAGTTTAACAAGTTACCCTTCCTGGACATCCTCATGTTTAGAGAGGATGATGGTTCAATAAGACGCTCCGTCTTCCACAAGACTACGTGGAAAGGGCAATACCTACATTTTAAAAGCTTTGCGCCAATACAATGGAAGCGTAATCTAGTACATACTCTTTTCCAAAGAGCGAGAAATATTTGCTCCAGGGAGACCATAGATACAGAAACTGCCCGTATCAAAGAAGCCTTACTTAATCGTGGTTATCCTGCACGCTTCATTCAGAAGTACAGCAACCATTTACGGCCAAAGTTGACGGAACAGTCCGTTCCGAAGAAGCCCGTTATAATATGTCTACCTTTTAAGGGTGACAACGTCTCAAACACAATCAAGCGACGCTTGCGTTGCACTATAGAAAGAACGTACAACGCAGCAGAGCTTATCTTCATCAGTTCCACAAAATGCCTTCCAATTAACCGGGCAAAGGATGCCTTGCCAATGCACGCCACCACCAATTGTGTGTATGAATTCACATGCACTTGCGGATGCAAGTACATTGGGCGAACGCAAAGGCAATTGGCAATTAGGGCCGCTGAGCATTTGCCTAATTGGCTTTTCAAACAGGAAAATAGAACCCCCCGTTCGTCTATAACGAAACACCTGTTAGATAACGGTCATGTTGTCGACCCTAAAGCATCCTTTCGAGTACTTGTCCGAGCACGCACAACTCGAACCTTGCGTTATTTGGAAGCAGCCTACATACGGAGGGAGAAACCAGACCTGTGCAAGCAGTTAGATCACGTGATCAATCTGCAATTGCCCTGGTAATCTCACGTCTCTATTTTTCTCTGACTGTGATTTGTTGTTAACATTTCGTCTTCCCTTTTTTCCTTTTGATGCTTATGTGGACGTCTTATCTGATTATTGATTATTTTGAACTTTGACCTTGTTCCTATGCACTGCCATTCTGTACAAATTCATACTGCTGTGCGCTTTCATTCGTTACCTATGTTATGCAGAGACGGGTTGCAGTTGAAAAGCCGTCACGAAATTTGTTGGCCCCAATAAATTCTGCTGTACATGCTTGTTTTCAAATTCATGCCGGGGAAAAATGCTTCAAAAAAGAAGTAGTCTATAAGATTCCACGAGGAACCTGTAATGCGTTATAGTGTGGTCAAACCGGAAAATCCGCCTCCACATGCCTAAATGAACACTAATTGACAGCACAGAGGCGGGACCAATTATCCCAAGTCGCCATACAGACTTTTGAAACTGGGCACGAATTTGTTTAGGATAAAACACGCAATGTTGCTTACTGCCCACATAGGAAAGGTCGAGAATCCCTGGAGGCCATTCACTTTGATAATCCAAGCATCAATTGACGCATCGATCTTGACGTCCTATGCGCAAATCTCAAAAATGGGAAAGGTGATAGCCAATCAAGACTTGACGTCCGCTAACAGCACTGGTTCATTCTCAGCACTGACAAGGCAATATCGATTTTTCGGGCATGTTTAAATTTTAATCGTATTTCACACTTGCTACATGTCTGACGACGAGCTGGGGAACCAGACTCGAAAATTTACGAAATAAAATGAGTGCAATTTCCCAAAGGGCTCTTCGAATTATGTTTCACATGATGCCCATCTTCCAGTAAATACGTATGCATTTTATGAATATACAGTATGACAGATGGGGGCTTACCGACCAGGTTATGAAACGTGCTTGTATAGTTGCTCCTTACTGCTCATACTAGAACACTCATAGGCGGTCGCTTAGCGAGTAGTAGCAGTACTGTAGGTGAGCTTACTAATGAAATGTCAACGGAAATTCCGAAATCCGTTTTCGTTTCGTAGAGATCAATGAGGTAGGGTTGTAAAACTAAACATCCTGCAACGTAATTCTATAATAATTCAGTTAGCTCAGGATGTCCGCTTTCGAAGGAACTTCTGACCGGCTGCATGCAAAAACCACGCTTTGTAAAAAATGACTACTTATGTAGTATGCATTCTTCTCATTGATTTTCGATGTCTTTAAAAATTCAATTATATTTCTTGGAAAAATGCATAAAGGTATTCAATCTTCTTCTCCTTCAGTAGAAAATTACGTCTTCTTCCAGATTTGCACTCGAAGGAAGGATATAATTCTGTTTTAAAGAATTTCTAATTGTGAGATTTCTTAATACCGTGAAATGAACGTTCATAAAACGTCACGTCTCTGCATTTACCAATGTAGCTCGCAAAGTTAGCGATAGGGCTCAAATCCACTGCAAAATTTTATTAACCCCATGTGGTCTCCTCTTGGTACCGTAGAGGAATGTATGGTTTTTCATATGCGGAAAATATACGGCTTGTAGTTTGGAAACCCTGGATAAAAGTGTAACCTCAGGTCGGGTTCAAAATTAATCGAAAACTCTCAGTGTTTTTGAAAACCGAATGATACCCTTTTTTCGAATATGCAATTGGAAGAAGACGTTAGTTTCTACCGAAAGAGCAAGAAAATGTTTATGCATGAGTTTCCATAAAATTTATTGGGCAATCGAAATTCAATGAGAAAAATGCATGCTACTTAAGTAGCCATCATTTTAGGGTATAGTTTTGCATGAAGACGGACAGAAGCTCGTTTGAAAGCCGCATCTTGAGGTAACTGAATTATTATGTAATTATGCTGAATAACGATTAGTTTCACGATCCTACTTAAGTAATCTTTTTGAAACGAAAACGCATTTCGAAATCTCAGTTGACATTTTATGAGTTAACCCATCTACTGTATGAGTGACATGGTACCGACAAAGACACGGGAAATCGGTATGGCCATTTCTGGGTTATTCGCGTCAGCAGCCAGCCATACCCAATCCCACGTGTATATATGCACATACATCGCGTTCATCACTCCTCGAGGAAGACGAAGATAAGAACGAGGTGTAGACGAGTTCTTGGACCGAATTCTATTCTTACTGGCGTTTCTGAAACCTCGTTTCCGTTGTCACGACGATAGTGCGCTCGTACATCAGTTGTCATAAATGGGCACTTCAGTGATGTGACGCAAGCTTGTGGCGGGTGTGTGCAGTTAAACAAATGCTATCAAGGATTTGAATGAAATTACACTGTTATTATGCTAAAAAAAACAAACATAAAGTTCACGTTTATATTCGTTTTGTTGTTGTATTTTAAAGTTACACGTTGTCTTTCTTTGTGCAAAATTTATTGATGATCACATCAGTTCTTTTTGGCTTATATGAGATCATGATAAGGTAGTGTTTTGTTCTACACCACCAAAAAACTACTTTATGAAGATATTTCAATTCCATTGAAACTTATATGCTGTCTGGGCGAATATTCGCCCTGAAAGGTTTACAAATAGATAAAAAGCGAGAGCTAATGGCTTTGCGTTGTCGAATTGAACAGACTACTGGGTCTCGCGTGCTAATACGGTTGTGCCGTATAAATCTTCATATTTTGTATTTCAGCTTGAAAATTTGGCAATTGAGGCCTCACAAATGGCAACATATATTTATTTTTAATATGCTTAGCTGCCGATTTCTCAAAGGTAGAGCGATAATAAAATAATTTTTTTCGAATATTACGAGCAGATGGGCACCCTAACCAACGGCATTAAGGAAGTGCTTCCGAATTCCACTCCTGAAGCTGGCATCTCGGTACCATTTGCCATAAATTAGTTCACGAACAAATTTCAACCGCAGAATTTTTACAATGAACTCGATTATCTTTATTCGCAGCACCGAACGCTGTCGCCTCCCTCGATTCTCGATGGTTATCTGGGATCATACAGTGAAATCGTACTGATTGAGGCAACGTTCATCTGAAGTTATTTAACCTTCAAGTTTTTTCGTTACTTCCTTTTTATCCCCTCCCTGCCCCAATCTCAAGGCGCCTGCTACAAATTTTCAGCTGCCAGAGCAAAGTCTACTGCTACGCCAGATATGCAAACTGCCTCCGGCCTTCGAAAAATCCTCCTACCTAACTCAGGATTTTCATAAACTGTAAACAGGTGAAGATGTCCTTAGCTAGCGCAAATCTCCTGATGTGTTCTCACAAACGCTCGATTTCGACTGCTCACACCTCTTCAATCGCGGTCGGCTCAGTCCCCCAGAGGCACTTAGCACCTAGGACTCGTGACACACCATCTTCCCAGATCAGAAGCCCTTGGTGTTTGCCCTTTAGACAAAGGTCGAAACAAACTGATAAACAGGAGTCACTTTAGCCATGTCCGCCGCATACACTCCAGGACGGTTGGCTGATACCTTGCCCAGGTCTTCAGTCTCCCTCGCCACCTACCAGTTTTAATGTCGTCTCGAGAATTTGGCTAAATGGAACTCCTGATGCCCAGTCGCAGTATTTGGCTCTTTTACTGGCGCCGTTCTGCGCACCTGCGGGGGAGTTGACTCATAGTTCGCACGCAAGCCTGGTCTCAAGGCACGGTACTACATGCACAATATACATTTTGAGATATAATATACTTTAAACAGCACGTAAAATTTGTCAGAAGGAGATGCAATTGCATTCAGTCATTGCTACTTTGGACTGACGAGGCAGAGATCGAATCCAAAAAGAGGAGGCGTTCGGTAGGGTATGCTTCTTGTGGTTTTGCATTCCTTGCATCGAATACTGCCCCCTTTGACGAAGATTATAAAATCTTGCGCATAAGTGGTGGTCTGAGTCGCCTAAGGGTCGCGGCCTCAGCACGTCCGTCGTATAGACCAACAGTACTGGCTGTGAGTGAGGCTAGCAACTAAGGCCGTCGATAACCAGTGTCACCCTGCTCCTGCTGTCTGCACTGAGAAAGTAAAAGTCATGGGAGTATACCAATTCGCCATGTAGTTGCGCAAGTCTATGTAAACGGTGGGCAGGTCTATATGACAGTTTTCTAAATTATCGTTTGATGGCAGGGCCTCTTGCAACTGTCCTTCAGTATGCTCTGGCTTTGGACAGAAAACAAATCGGACGACCACCTGTGACATTAGGACTGACCTGTGGCAGCCCTTTGTCACATTTTTGTTTATACACTGCGTTCTACAGTTATTCTACTTGTTAAGCATTTCCAAGACTCGCATTTATTCACAGTTGTTTAAGTTGGTGTTTATGCAAGGGTTACGTGCAGACTCCAGCTGGTGTTGGTTTCGGTTTGACTAACTGCCTTTTCACCAGTTGCCTTCGTTCTTTTCTGGGCGGCGTTTGCAGCCAAGTCCGTTCTGGCGCGGCCGTTTTGCTTGGCTTTTCTCGGCTTAGTCTTAGCGTGGGATCGAGTTATCGACTGACTTGTTCGCTTAAAACCCATGAATCCCACTTAGTTTTGTTGACCGCGTATTCCGACGCATTTGCAATGTACATGCGCCATTAAATGATGTCCCTATCTTCAGATCGCGAGTAGCCTACTTCGCTACTTTTAGCTTTATGCAGTCTGTGTCTACACAAAGCCTGTGGTCCTTATTACCATCCCATGAATTAGTTGTCCTCCTAATTTACCCTCACGACCTGATTAACTCTGCCTGTCACCTTCCCTAAAACATGATCTGCACTTTGCCGCGACCAATCTGCAAGGTCGTCCGCTTGTCCTTGGAACAGTTATTATTAACCTCGAACAGGACTGCGCATCATCCTCGAACTTTGCAAGCTGCCCCTGACTTTGTTCTCCCACTCCATAACACAACAGCCTGCTCTCTCTCTCTTTCTCATAACTTGTGTGTTTTCGCCAGCTTTTCAGATTCGTTTCAGTGTGTGAGATCGAAATGCTAAATTATCCGTGTCTGACGCATTGAGCAAAAGTAAGGGCAAGGGGTAAAGGACCCCACTTGGCTGTCGGTATGCTGTGGATCGTGTCAAATGGGAATGACGGTAGTGGGGCGAAGGAGCTTGCGGGTGGCAAGCTGATGTAATGCAGGAAAACACGTAAGAGGATCGGTGAAAAAACGATACTCTCCAGCAGAAGGATGAATGTATACATATGCGATATCCAACTGGATATTTCATGGCGTTTCATCTTGAAAGAATTCGTTACCATCGAATAACTGAGCCTATCGCCTGGCAAATACTTCTGTTATCCCTCAATTCACGCTCATTTGATCTTCCTTTTTTGGTTCTCCGCCCTTGGGCACAACTCCCGCTCATCAGTACTTAATTAAATTTCTCAAGTACACACACGAGCACACGATCCACAGTCTACTGACAGCTAATTTGGGCCCTTTAGCCTAACATCGCCAAATTTACCTTTGGTGTGGACTTCCCCAGGTCCACTATTTCGAAAAAGCTGCCCAATCCTTCCGACACTTCCACCGTAGCTGATTCCGTTCATTTACGTCTCCGCTTTCTCCTCTCTCGCACTCCCAGTAACATCGTTAAAACTGTCTGAGGTAGGCGGTGAGTATACTTCCCTGTCTGTTACGCCACCGGCAAGCCGGGTCCACTCACCCCTCGGAATCTCTTCGTGCTGAGCATGAACCTAGCAGGTCACCATGGCAACGCACTCGTCTGGAGCTCTGTTAGTCCCCCGAGGGAGCAATCCATTTCGTGCCTCCAAGCGCAGACAACGTTAAATAAATCGAGGTCCTTTCGTTGCTATCTCACAACAAGCGTCATTGGCGTTCACAGACTGGCCAAAAATCGTCTCCCTAGCGCCTATGACTCATTCCAGTCAAATACTACTGAAGGCCCTAGCTACTGGCCAATCGTGTAACCTAGATAACTCCACAGTTTGCTCTCTAAGCTTGACTTGCGATCTGGGTTTTTTAAAGGTGCTAAAAAGAGCTATGTGCCGACTGCCTGTCAGCGAGTAAAAACTCGCTGCAGGACGCCATATTTCCGGAGCTCCTGATTCAACTATCTTCGACAAATGCTGAAAAAAATT
>CACRXP010000157.1:176310-205014 GCA_902702965.1 Spirometra erinaceieuropaei
CAGTGATGACCTGCATATAATTTTGCTTGAAGTAAGGCAGACTTACCTCGCACCTGCCTCGCTCAATTCATGCGCATCCACCATATTCTCGTATCATAATATTATCAGCAAAACTGCACGTCGTCATAGTCTACTGGTTGATACGGGTGAATCAAGGTCTACCAGTGCTACATGAGTCCTGGTCCTAATACGAACACAAGGCAAACCCCAAAAACGTCTTGGATCTCCCACCCACAACAGTTTCCATGGGGGCTGCATTGACAAGAAACTGTTTAGACCGGAGAAGGGTTGAGTTGTCAGAGGTCTCGATCCTGACCTTGGCGCGTCCAGATGAGTTAAAAATTGCATTAAGTATATTCATAGATGTTTTGGCAGATTTTGAATCATTTATATTTACCAATCTGTGAAGAACTCGGCGCCTCTGTGAGATTCGAAGTCACGACATTAAGGGGAAAGCTTTAGTACAGTCAACGTTCCAACCACCTGAGCTACGAGGCCACACCGGACGACGCGAGTTTAATCACATTTGGGTCAATTTACCCGCCCAACCTACTTCAACGTCTGGAAGCTGCCAAATCTGATACTTGACCCAAATGTGATTAAACTCGCGTTGTCCGGCGGGGCCTAGTAGCTCAAGTGGTTAGAACGTTGGATCTACTAAAGTCTTCCCCTTATAGCATGGGTTCGAATGTCACCGAGGCGCCGAGTTTCTCACAGTTGGGTCCGTATGAATTAGTTTTCTTATAATCTGGAAAACTGAGGGTTGGATCTACGTGGGTAAGATTGCCGAGTAGTCAGCCATTCTCCTCTTCCCCTGTCATAATATGACAACACAGATTGCGAATCCCGTCGACCACCCAGTGAAATTGTGTGTGTAGTCTCAAATACACGATGGTACCTACAGGCGCGCTGGCCAGACTTCCCCAGACGCGTCTATTTCTCCTTAAATTTTTTGGCTTCTTTCACAAATTATTCGTCGTGCGAGTAATTGAGGCAGGAAGGTAGGAAAGTGAAGATGCTGTCCAAGTCTCACCGTCGTAAGTGTTTTTGTACATCCCCATCAACTTACATTTTTATGACGTGCCTGCACAACAGAAGATCAGTTTCTTTTAGACCTGAGATTTTGAGTTTCAGATCAGATCAGATTTATTAGGGGAAAGGTAGGCGAGCTCCTTTAAACTTCCTTTTTGTTACAATAACGTCATAAAAAACAATGTGTAAGGCAAGTTTCAAAGAAAATTATGTAAGTAATTACATACAACAAGCATTGATTACTGACATAAATTTGTCTGTAAATGCCTTCTATGTCAAAATTGTACAAAAACCGGTACGCGGTACTGAATGGACCACGTAGTATCGAAGCAAGCGTATGTGCTTCGGTCAGGAGATTAGGAAACGTCAACAAGTAAGGCTACTTAAATATAAGGAGTAGCATGCATTGTAACGCCAACCTTCGTAGGCGGGTGGTACAGGGGGAAAATTTGTTAGTTTCTGATACCGTGGAGGTACATATCCCTGTACTGGTCAAGCTTCCTCTTAAATGTCTCCACGGATGAGGACATGACGATATCTACAGGCAGGGCATTTTATGCCTTTACCACCCTGTGGCTGAAGAAGGACCTCCTTGCGTCCAGTCTCGCCCCTGTCACTCGTAGTTTCAGAGGATGCTCTCTCAAGCTAGTAGTAATGGCCAGCTCAAAGAAGTCGCCGGAGGCGAGGCAGCAATCCTGACCCCGTAGCATTCGAAACGTTTGAATTAACTCGCCACGTAGATGTCTGTAGTCCAGGGGAAAGAGCTCAAGATTGGACAGTCTGGTTCCGTAAGGCGGGTTTTTATGACCTCGGACAAGCTTGGTTGCACTCTGTTTGACTTTTTTGAGGATGGTACGATCTTTGACAGACCAGGGTCTCCAGGCCTGAATGGCAAATTTTAGCTGTGGGAGCACAAACATCCCGAACAAATTAAAGTTAACTTGACCTGTCTGGCCTTCAGTCAGTAAGCCAAGGTGTGCTTATTTCCCGGGGGCTCTTGACGACCTCAGTCTTCACACTGTGGGTACTGCGGTCTCAGCCGGCTCGATTTTTGCTATACAGTTGACAAAATATCTGTTGTGTGGTGAAGTTTACCTGCCTACTGGTTGGGATTTAGTTGCGGCAAGAGAACGCGATTCAATTGAAAAAATGCTTTGTTTTGTTGCGCATGCTTATTTCTCAAATAAATAACGACAAAAAGCATGACCTATATTCGGAGCAAAGATTGCACAGCTTTAAACAAGCAAGTTTCAGAGCTGCGAAAATTCCCATTATCAAATTCAAAAGGCAATTTGGCGAGCATACGTCTGTTTTCGATAAATTCTCTTCAGGCCTGCACATTTATGTGGCTATTGTAGTAATTAATTAAAAGATAGGGGCAGGTAGATAATTAAGCTGTAGGTCGAGTTTAGAGAGGGAGGGGAGGGGGGGGAGAGTGAAACACCACAATTCCAGTCAGCGCCAGAGAGAAGGTGGGTCTTGACGAAGGTAATTACATGCGGCTGGCTGGCTTGGTGGCATTGACCCATGGCAACTGTGGGACCTGTATGAAGTTCTTCTGTGCGCATAGGGACGTAAATCAGGCGCACCCATCAATGAAATTCCCTCTGGACGAAGAACAGTCCGGTCCACTTCCCTTTCTGGATGCGCTTCTGAGAAGAAGACCTGACGGCAGCATTCGACGTACCATCTATCGTAAGACAACGTGGTCTGGATAATACACCCATTTTGGGAGTTTCGTACTGCTTAACGTTAAACGCTGTTTGACAGAAAGAGGGAGAAGAATCTGCTCAGGTGATAGTGTTGGGAAAGAGCTTAAGATCATCGAAAGCCTTTTTCGTCAGAACGGGTATCCTGATCGATTCATTGCTAGGAACATGACCGAAAGACCACAAAAGCCCCCGATACTGACGACAGGGAAGAAAAGGCTCTTCATCAGGGTCCCATTTCAAGGGGATGCATTAAGTGAATTTTTAAGAAGACGCCTAACTCAAGCTGTATCACAGACCTTTCCATCAGCTGACAACCGTGTACTGTTCTCCACCAGTCCCATCCTATACGAAGATGGCAAGGACAAACTGCCAAATCAGACCACCTCTGTGTGTATTTACTCCTTCACCTGCTCCCGTAGGGCAGAAATGTTGGTCGCATTAGCCGGCGTTTATCCAAAAGAATAAAAGAGCACCTCCCAGCATGGTTAGGAAAGGGTCAAATAAAGAGCATCAACATCTCGATCCTCGCTCACATGGTAGACACAGACCACCGTGTAGACGCCACAATGGTTTTCAGTGTGATTAACAAGGTCCCATCAAGCTATTCAAAATTGCTTGGGCAGCGCTTGTTGGCTACGGCAGAGGCGGCTGCAATCAGGCTACGCGGACCGGTCCTATGTGCACAGAAGAACTTCATACAGGTCCCACACTTGCCATGGTTCAATGCCACTAAGCCAGCCACCCGCATGTAATTCCCTTCGCCGGGTCCCACCGTCTCTCTGGCGCTGACGGAATTGTGGTGTTTCACTCTCCCCCTCCCCTCCCCTCTTAAAACTCTAGCTACAGCCTAATTATCTACTTGCCCGTATCTTTTAATTCATTACTTCAATAGCCATATAAATGTACAGGCCTGAAGAGAGTTTATTGAAAACAAGTTTTAATTAACGCACCTCAGATTTCTTTTCTGTAAAAATGTGTAGTCTGCAGATGGACGCTTCGGCTATCCATCATCAGGCCTCTACAATAATAAAGGTCACATTGAGGCAGCGAAAGTCGAAAAATAACTAATTTACACAGATGTCAGGTGAGAGTGGACAGTGTCCAGACATACAAAAGTACGCGGGAGGGACTATGACTTACGGGGTCTCTGTTGACTGTCACTGTTATTAGTTGCTGTGACGCAACATCTTAAAATATGAATGAACTACACGGAATGGGCTGATAGCTGGACGACTTAATCAGACGCCATATGCAAGCAGAAGACCGATTTTGCCATAGGACTCGACATCTTTGTTTGACGTCTTCTAGGTGGTCGCTGTCAACCAGGTGATCCCCGATTGCGTTGGAGATAGATGTAATCCTAGTTTGGCTAAACCAATCAGGATAACGCCCCTGTATTAGCTTGGTTAGACAAGTAGTCGCTTGACCAACATAATCCATTCTACGTGAACAAGTCTGAAAAGTCAGCCTCCGCTTACATTCCCATCAAAGCAGAATCCTTGAGGAAATTAATTTTAATTTGACAACTGTAGTGCAGTTCAGGGTATGTAATGAAAGTTTACTAATTGAGTTTAGTCAAAACGGGAAACTAAGGAGTTATTATGCCTTTTCAGACGTCGCACGCTATTTTTTGCAGACATTCTTGGACATACCGTACTAAGAACAATTCAGAAAAGACATTTTCTCACAGTTCCTTCTGCATGAAGGCCAGTTCATTCCGGAGAGTCTTTGCCCAACATATTTTGTGGCCTCACTTAACAAGGCAGCATGTTCAGTTTCGTTTTTACCTAGTGAATCAACTGTAGAAGCTTGCATATCGACTTATGTATGTTTTGTTGTGACAAACACTTCCACGAATTCTCTCGTCAGGCGTTATACGTTGCAAAAGGTTCAGAAAGGGAAAAGACCCTCATTACTCTCCTCCCAGAAAAACATTTGACACTAGACCACATTTCGATCCACCTTTCGTTCTGAAGATTAACTGTGAGACGCGGAATAGAGTCGCCATGAACTAGATTCTTTATGTAGTTTCTACTAATTGGATTTAGCTAGTTATATATACATCAGTAATCATCTCTGAGTTTTTCCATCAAAAACTTCAAATACGACAATTTGTATGTACACCTGCTTGCGAAATCAACACAGGCATTTCGCGAAACTGAGGTTTTTGCTTGGCAAGACGTGAAAATAGGTGCAACCTGCTCAATTACTGGGAGCTTGCTGTAATTTCCAGGACGGGTACTAATTCACGCGTCGCAGCCCCAGGCCTGGTACTAACCCCACTTAAAACCTTTACCATAACCCTAATCTTGGCTCTAATCCCACCCTAACCTTAATTATTCTGGAATGCAGCGCAGGAGCTCCCCGTATCACAGTGGGTTCCTATTTTCGTGTCTTACCTTTCTTGGAAGACACCATTAACGGCAGTTGGCCTCTGGGATTTCTGCTATTGTATTTCCAGCTACCCAAATCAAATAAGTAGACACGATACATGAATGTAGGTGGTGGGGGTTGATATCTCAAAGTCTTACCAATTATGCAAATCAAGCTTTCCATTTGTAATCGCGGAAATTTTAGTACCATGTCGGACGTAGAAATCTAGGAGCCCTGTAAACAAATGCAATCAGTTCTTCTCGAGTTTCTTCCTGAAGATGTCCGCTAACTGGGACTAACCACATCGCGATGTCAGCAACCTCGTGTTAAAATTTGTCGTAATATCTAAACTAAATACACGCTGTGCGACAAAAGAGCATCCGCTATGAATTTTCAGGCGGTACATAACGTAAAATCCAAATATGATTAAACTCGCGTCGTCCGGCGTGGCCTCGTAGCTCAAGTGGTTATAGAGTTGCCTGCACTAAAGCCTTTCACTTACTGCGTGAGTTCGAATCCAACGGAGGCACTGAGTTTTTGACAGCTGGATCAATATGAATAACGTAGAATTTCATGTTTGTCAGCCGCACCACTAAAGTTTTGGCTTTTCTATGTGAGGGTAATACCAGTGAACCAGGGTGAGAAAAAATCGCGTTCATGATTAAAGTCTTTATTCGCATGCATTCGGTGAATTCAAAAGGAAATTTTTGGTTACTTGGTGCTACTTTGAATAAAAATTCTTGCATAATGTGTGATTGCACTTAAGTACTAAGGAAAGTTGCACGTTTATAATAGCCGTCCTTGCAACACGCATAGTACGATGAACATCAGCATAGCACAAAGGATTTAACTACCCTTACGGAATAAATGAGTAAGTCCCGGCGTATGAAATCGACAACAAAAGGTAATACCAGTGCACTGGGGTAACTAGGAAATGCATTTACGACAAAAAAGATCAAGGGAAGGGGGAGAAAGCATATCAGGCCAAAAATATATCCCTAAAAAATCATACTGAACTAAACGGTGCATGCGGCTATATCAGAGTGCTAGATAACAGAAACAGAGACTTCCTGAGGCTATGAATTAATAAGCATAACAAATCCTTAGCTATGTAAGCTAAATCCAGTGGGGTTACACAACCTATCCTTTCCGTGGCCTGAAGTACCCCACTGGTAATCTGAGATGACTGTGAGACTACATTTCGAACCTGTACCATTTGATATAATTTTTGAACGTACGGTTTGGAAAAATAGAGAAGGAGGGCATTGTTAGTTGTATTATTAGTCTTTTACGGGTAGCTTTGCCAGTTCAATTCAGTTCAGTTTATTGAGGGAAATAAGCGTAAGCCTTTGAGTACCCTATTTACAACGTAAAAAATGTTTGGTATACAGATAAATTTTCTGGGCTGAAATAGTTCAAACACGCCCATAATGGTAGGACAAAAAGAGAACGAGTTACAGGGGGTGAGCTCTACTTCTCATCGCTCTTGGTCATTTCGGAACATAAATATGTCCAGATTATTTTTACAACTTTGTGCAGATGGTGACATCACAACATCTGGAGGAAGGGCATTCCATGGTTTGACCACTCGAACAGAGAAGGAACACTTCCTGAAAAAGGAGACACGATCGCCGGGAAAAGAGCTTTATTAGCGTGACGTTTCGGATTCCTACTCGAATCCATCGATCTTGTCCCGGCGTTCGTGTCTTCTTCTGCAAGACTACTTCCTGGGACTCGTCTCTTTGCTTCTATTGGCAAGGAACGCTTCCGCACATCCAACCTTGCCTGCGTCCTCGGAGGTTGGTCGTGGTAGCAAATTCAAAAAAGTCCTCGAAGGCCAGACTGCAATTCAACCCCTTAACAACGCGGAAAACTTGCAAGAGGTCCCCACGAAGTTGCCTGTAACTTAAAGGAAAGAGGTTTAGATTTACTAGGTGGGTTGCATAAGGAAAGGAGCTTTGACCCCTAACCATCTTCGTGGCTCTCCTCTGGACTCTTTCGAGGCAGTTTTGATCCTCAACCGCCCACGAAGGCCTTTTGAAGACCGAACTATATTGTAGCCACCGTGTTGCCGTCATTTATGCTGTGGGAAATGAATTCTTAAAAAGTGAGATGGTAGAACTGACATGAAGTTTTAGGTGGAAAAGCGCGTGTAAGATGGTTCAACGTTTGGTTGTAAATATGTTTCGGGGATTTTAGCTATCGTGTTTGCTCAGTGAACACTACTATAGCCGTAGGTATCAGATCAATTGTCATCTTTCAAGATCGGTGCAATGTTCGAATATTCCCAAATGCTTTGAAAAGTTGTAGTTGATTGGAGTAAAGCGAATGGCCCGGAGAGGAGTATCGGAGCATATACCACAGGTTTTAATATTCAAAGTGGGATTTTATCCCTTCTATAAGATGCGGAGATAGGGAGTTTTTTGGTAGTTTTTTGACAGTTCGTTCACTCAAATGGAGCTGACTAAGGGTGAAAGATGTTAGTTCGTTGATTAAGAACTGTATAGGTGGCTGGCTAATATTTGTTAAGTATGTATGCTGTTTCGGTGTCGGTTATTACTACTTGTCCTCAATCATCGACCATAATTTGGGGCCTTGATTGTCGATGATTATCCATCTGCTTCTAAAAAAATTGGGCTGTTTGTTTGGAGGACTCTAGTGTCAGTTTTCTGCTGCTATGGCCTTTTTGCTTCCATTTTAATAACTAGGTTGTGAAGTCCTCTAATTCGTCGAAGTGTGAATTAATAACTGCTGGAAGGTAGTTTGGGATTGGTGGTTTCTTTTGCGGAGATCTTTGTCTATTGATGTATTTCGCATAATTTAAGAAGTCAACGGCCCAATAATGGACGTTCTTAGAAGCCATGAACTCCAGTCTTATGATACAGCATAATTGTCTATGGAGACTTTGACAATTTTTTTGATTTATGTGAATGTTACTAAACTCCGATGTTATTGCTTTGTGATCGCTTTCGAAGGCTACGCAGACGTAGTGCGTATGGAGGGATCAAATGTCGTTTGTGAAAAGAATTTCAAAAATTTTATGGTTTTTATTACGATTCTAATCTTTTGTACAGTTTCCATGTTTTTGTCCAGTATTTTTAGTTGTACGTCTCCTAATCTTCCCGTCGTATTTTATCCATTTATCATAAAGCGGTAATAAAGTGTCCTAATTTTTCACTCAACATAGCCTCAATACTTTTGAATTTTACTGTATACATCGAAAGATTTCCTCGTAAAATGTTTGGATAAAATTAAACGTTAAGTGATAAGTCTTCCTACGCACCAATTTTATTGTCGACTTATTAACTATTAAGAGGACTAGACTGTCTTCTATTTTATCCCCCATAGCATCAGTAATCAATACAAATTCCAATCAGAGTTTTGTTTTGCCACCTATGAAGTCTTCACTTACTTGCTTCTTCTATTATTGAGTAAAATTGCTTAGTAGCAATTGTGCTGTCTGGTCTACCAATACTAATAGCTTTCAGAAATTCATAGATGTTATGACAGATTTCCAATAATTCACCTTGACCCAACTGTGAAAGTATTAGTGTCTCGGTGGAATTCGAACCAACAACAGCAAGGGTTGGTTTTGGTACAGCCAACGCTCTAACCATGTGAGCTAGGAGGCCCCAACGGACGACGTGAGTTTCGCCACATTTCGGTCAAGTTCACCCGCCCAACATACTGCAACGTCTGGTGCCACCAAATCTGCTACAGTAAGCTTACTGCCCAAGCAGAAATTACTCAATCATACATGGCCCCATCCTTATATCCTCAAAGTTCCGGTAGTTATCATCCCTAAAAATTAGGGTCAAATCCTTCTATTACGTTTTTCGAGACGAAACCCCAGACAACCCTTCGTTGAAAGCTGAAGGAATCTAAACTCCATGCTTCTAATTTGAAACCCATAGTCAATATGAACAAAATATATCTAGGAGCACGCGATAATTTAAAAAAATAATACTTCGTTACGGATCAATTCTTCTCCGTTCTTAGCATCCCTCTTGAGGGAAAACTGCCAACACTCGCGTCTCAGCAATGTGCGAAGCTCATGTCTCTCATCGACGTAGTTGCTAGCGAGACCGAAGACAGGCACAAACGAAGTTTAACATTATTTTAAAAACGTAAAATCTAGGTTACGCCACCAGATTGTCCTTCTGCATCCGTACTCGCCCACGGGGAACAAACGTAGGATACTCGTCAACATTCAGGACCTTTGACCGCATGTAAAAAGCGTGTCAGAGGCAGCGGAACAAATAGCTGCTGAGTTCGGCGTGGGTATCGCTCACCGATCAACAGCTACCATTCAGACCAAAACCATGTAAATGAAGGACCAGTTTGACACAGGAGAACAATCTGGTGCCTGCGTGGTCGACGAAACCAGTTAAGATTTCAATGCTATTACTGTCATTACTGCGTCCTTTGTGAAAGTTACAGTGTTAATGGTTTTTCCAGGTGGGGCAGTTCACCGGAGGATAATGGGGGAAATTTTCAGACAGGCATTGGAAGCTTGCCAACAACTGTTGGACATTACACTAGAAAGGCACTTTGTTGGCTATTGCTCAGCACCTTGGCAAGCCCTATCTTCGTGGCTTACCATTTGGGAAAACGAAGTTGTGATGCTAAGTAAAGTGCTGCAACACAACTCGTGGCATTTTTGTAGTACAAATGTCTATTTTATTAATCATCTTGAGACCAGTCGACTAACATTCAGTATATTCAGAAAAATTGTTTTATTCCCTAGTTATTGTTTCACTAAGCTAAGAAAATCTAAAGAGTTCACTCGGGCATTTAAAACAGCGCTGGTTTTGGATACAACAGGCTCGAGTGGCTGCAGAGTCGAGAATGGGTGTCAAGTCGGTGCGTAAAGTCTCCAGGATTTCTGTTTACTCTTCTGTTCTACTTTACTAACATGTCTTTATCCTGATCTAGCGAGATCGAAAGTATCGTGAGGTCACTGGGGCCACCGGCAAGGAGAAGAAGTCCGAGCGGGATATGCATGAACTTAAGCAAGAGCTTGAGATGGACGAACACAGAATAAGCCTCGAAGAACTGTATGCTCGTCTTGGCACCAATCCGGAATCCGGCCTTACCAGTGAACAGGCAAAGTAAGCACAGTTTGACGGTTTGTATGTTTTATGTCAGGACACGCCTTGATCGTGATGGACCGAATGCATTGACGCCTCCCAAAACAACACCCGAGTGGGTGAAATTCTGCAAAAACTTGTTTGGAGGATTTTCGCTACTTCTGTGGATTGGTGCTGTCCTTTGTTTCATAGCCCATGGTATTCTTGCTAGTGTTCAGGAACATCCATCTAATGATAACGCAAGTTGGCAACTGCATTCTTAATAATCAGCTTTATATCTTTGAACAAGAATTGCGTAGAAAACATTCCCTTTATTTGGTTTGATATATTATGTAAACAGTATTGTGAAATTGGGCCAACACCTGCCACTCAGATTATACTTTTGGTCAGTGTTGAGGCGGCCATGATTACGTCAGCTTATTCCTAACATCCTTTCTGGGTCTCCACATTTGCTATCGTTCTTCATTTTTGCGTGCGGTGAGCCGCAATGACTGCGTAGAAATTGTAGCTCGGAACCTGTGGGTGGTCATTATCGCCCTTTCATAGATTTACTTTAACTTGTGCCCGATCTCATTTATATCTGCGCGGTGTTTCTGTCAAAACTGTGAGTTTCGTATCATGCGCACGTAATATTCAGTTGATGTCGCAGCATCTACAGTCTCGGTGTAAATGACTTCTTTCCTGTTGGCCTTGACATTTCGGCTCTTATTGCCAGTCACTAGTAGAACCCGCCTTTCAATTTCCAATCTAATGTCTTTTTGAAAAATAAACAGAAATTCGGGGAGCTTTTGAGAAGTAGTTTTAGCTGTTACCTATGCCTTAAGGCTTTCTGTTTTGCGCCGGTGATATAATCATTTTTAGATTGGTTGTTGACCTATTCACTGTGCTTCATTTGGGATTTATTTGCTTTCAGATTTATGTTGTTGTGGGCCAAAACTATGGTCTCTTTGTAACGGGTACCCAATACCTTGTATTAACTAAGGTCAGAGTATACATATTACGCTGAAAAGTCAGGTAGTATAAATTTGGCGGTAAAGTCTCAAAATGCCACCTCGAATCCCCATTGTCTAATAATGCCATAGACAAATTAGTTTGGTTGCTATTTTCTTACATTCACTCCCGCCCGTCGTCGCAGTTCGAGGGCGTAATGCAGTACTTTTTAGCCTTCCAGCAGATCATTTTGTGCATTGCCGTCTGTTTTTATGTCGCTTTTATCCTTTTAGCTGTACTTGGGTATCGTGTTAACTGCTGTAGTCATCATAACCGGATGCTTCTCGTACTACCAAGAATCAAAATCCTCTAAAATTATGGAATCCTTCGCGAAGATGGTTCCTCAGGTATGCCGTTGTCAAGCATTTTTCCTCGTGATTTTTTTAACACTGAAACAGTTTCAAGTTTCTTGATTCCTATTTATTAATTCCTCACTCATTCTTGCGGAAATTTTCTTTCTGTACGTAGTGCCTTTACAATGTTAGGTTCGGCTAGTGGACACAGGCCTCTTTTACACGATTTCTTATCTTTCATTCTGCCTTCTATCCGTAGTTTGCTGTGGTTATTCGCGGCGGCCAAAAAGTTGACGCTCCGGCAGAAGCCCTCGTTGTTGGCGACATCATCGAGGTGAAGTTCGGTGATCGTGTGCCTGCCGACATTCGTATTATCAAGGCCAGCTCCTTCAAGGTTCGTTTTCATTAGCATTAATACCAGTGCTCCCCCTCCAGTACACCACTCCTCACTGCAAAAGCAAGAGACGCAGCCAATTTTTAACAAAAGTGAACTTTAATTGGGATTACGCCGCTCTGCATGGTCACCAGTTTCATGGCTGTATTTAGGCAGTAAATAAACAAATCCGAGGATGACGCCAACTAATCCAGCGTTTTAATCGCACACGTTAATTGTTTACCTGGAAACGAACAGGTTTACGGATTCTTGCCCTGGAAAACAGTAGATTTCAGTACACGAGCTAGCACTAGCCGCCGAACTCGGTATTGTGTTGCTCTTACTACGCCCGACATAAGCGCGTTCCTCGTCTGTTTACTGTGAAAATTTGTTTTGTTTATGCTCGGATTTTGTGGCCAGCAGCCATCACCATATGCCAACCACTTCCACGTTTATTTTGAAACTGATAACGTGGTTTAACTGATAACGCGTAACCTGATGATCTGATAACTATTGACTTTGTCTAGCTGCAACAGAAGCAACTTCCCAAGTTTCGGATATTCTTTACGTATCGTTTTCAGTCTTGTTTGACCTTAGCATTTTTATTGCCCGAATGACCTGTGCTAACGTGCTATGTGCCTTTCTGGATGCATGCAGGGTAGGCTAGGCGTAGAACGTCTTGGGCAAAGAAAAATGACTCTGTAGCAAGCTATCCGCCTGCTGATAATTCTGCTTTTACGCTGTTCGCATTAGCGCTACCAATCCTGGATCATTGTACTTCCCTTAATATCCTGTCCCGTGAGAAATATGTCCGTTGGGCTCAATATTTATCCTGCCCGCAGTGCTCACCGGCTGGACCCCATTTCTCCTGAATGAGACTGACGACAGTCCTTGTTTAATTACTTCTTTTCGGTTGATAGATTACATTATGAGGCAAAAAACGCTTACTTTTGCAGGTCGACAATTCTGCGCTTACCGGAGAATCCGAGCCCCAGTCAAGAACTTCTGAATACACAAATGAAAATCCCCTTGAAACTAAGAATTTGGCCTTCTTCTCTACTAATGCTGTGGAAGGCAAGTTTTCCTTACATCCTTCCTCTGACCTTTTGAACCTTTAGAGTTCCCGTTGTTGTTTCTTGATTACTGTTTGCCGTATCTTTCCAATGTGTCACAGGCACTTGCCGGGGTATCGTCGTCGCTACCGGTGACCGTACAGTCATGGGTCGTATTGCGAACCTAGCTTCTGGCCTGGAAACGGGTACGACCCCCATTGCCAGAGAAATTGAACACTTTATCCACATCATTACTGGTGTGGCTGTCTTCCTCGGCGTGAGCTTCTTCATCATCGCATTCATTCAGGGCTACTTCTGGCTGGAAGCCGTCATCTTCCTTATTGGCATCATTGTCGCCAACGTACCTGAGGGCCTCTTGGCCACTGTAACGGTACGTTTTCCGTCCACATTTATTCCGCCGTTTTTTCTCTAAAGGGCATTGTACACAAGCTATTAATGTGTGCCATTTTTGCCCAACCTTTTGTCTGTGAGAATGCAGACAACTGTACGTTTGGCATAGAAACACCCTGGGAGTAAGGAACACTACATTGGATTATCTAAAACGCGCGCATTGCCTGGTTTTGCGGTCAGTGGTTCACTTCTTAACTTCGAAATCACATCGTCTTATTCATAGCCTAAGCAGTTGCCAAACGTTGTTTGCCAGGTACTTGAGGTTTTGTATAAAAGCGCTTGCTAAATCTAAAATATCCCGTCAGGCCAGTTTTTTCGACGAGTTCTCCGGACAATTCCGAAGGAACTTCTGGAGTTATCTTTTATAACTGCGGGGTTACCAAAATCACATTACAACGTTGTGTGGCCTTCTGTTGAGCGGGTCCCCTCGCAGTCGCTCTACCCAGTTTCACAAAATTGGCGAAATACATATCTGAGGCTTCTAACTGGTGCTTATGTTGTGGGTATGATAACCCATTTTGCAGTTTAAAACACGTGCTAAATCCAGTCATCCTGCGATGTGTGGCCAGTCTAGAAGATAATCCCCACTTCCTATATTACGTTGATTATATTGCATCTACGTCTATCGTTGCTAGGTGTGTTTGACCCTAACGGCAAAGCGAATGGCCAGCAAAAACTGTCTGGTTAAGAACTTGGAGGCCGTTGAGACTTTGGGCTCTACCTCAATCATCTGCTCGGATAAGACGGGTACCCTGACGCAGAACAGAATGACTGTTGCTCATATGTGGTTCGATGACAATGTCTTCGAGGCTGATACATCTGATGAACAGTCGAGTAGGTTTTACTGGGAAAATTTCTTTCGATAGAATGCATATGCCATGTGTGTTGGACTTGTATACTAACGAGATCACCGTAATTATTTTTAATTCGGCTTAAGCTTTTTTTACGCATCTTTAGCTCCAGACACTTTTCCTCTTGCTCCTCGAGTACATCTTTGGGTGCGTTTGAGGGCGCGCCTTTGTTGAGTTCCCTCCTTCATCTGGGTTGGCATTTATATTAGCGCCATCATACTCCTGGAGGATGTTGCAAAAGGTTGGTGAACTGCTTGCTGTATCTCGATATACCACCATCGTGCGTACCATTGTGCTTTAACATGCTACAGTTAAGGTCCTTTCGCTCTCGGTAGACGACCAATATCACGGTAACCTTCCTTTTCTTTGACGTAGATCATGCGGCAACGATTGTAGTGAATTTCAAGTGCCAGCTTTTACCCCCTCCGTTTCCTTGAGTTTGTAATCCAGTAATCCATTCGAATCCGTCCATCTTCATAATTCTCTGGAACTTTTCTTTTCTGCCTCCAACCTGTCTGCAGAACCCCTACGTCCTACGTCTTGTCTATCCTTCCCTTTTTACGGACGCCACCTAGTGAATCCTTTCTCATTTGTGCGGGGAGTCGCCAGCCAAAGCTCATGACATTTCTATTTCCTTTCTGTGTAAAGCTGCCACACACAACAAAGAGTCCTCCACATGGTTGGCCCTGGCCCGCGTCGCTATGCTCTGCAACCGAGCTGAATTCAAAGTTGGTGAAGAATCAAAACCTGTACTCAAACGTGAATGCAACGGTGATGCTTCGGAATCGGCTCTGCTCAAATGCGTCGAGATGTCTATCGGTGGTGTCACCGAGTACCGTAAACGGAATCCCAAGGTCGCCGAGATTCCCTTCAACTCTACCAACAAATATCAGGCAAGTTGACGGATGCATCAGTGGGCTCCCGTTCCTTACTTTTGTGTATGGTTTAAGAGATCCATCAATTTGGGCATGTGGCTTGGGGGTTATCTGCTAGTAGTGTTTGCCATTTATCCGCCATATTCTATTGGTTTTTGTACCTAGGAGACTCTGCGACATTTCGAGCCCATGAACTTTACCAAACCGGCGGAAGACCGGTTGGAGATTGTCATCAATAAAGCCAGGCGAGGCTAGAAAGAACGTGTGTGGTCCGCTCATGCCCGCCAGGTTTGCCTACGACTTGCTAAGAAAGGCGATTGAGACAAATATCACACACAGCAGTCTCCTTTGTCTTTATTTGTAGTACTTCTTAATTATAGATTGTTCAATGTCGTGCAACCTCCCTCAAGGGCCGTGGCTAGCAGTTCGGAGGAAAAACGGCACGCCTGCATTCCGTCCTATGTGTTTTTGCGTTAATAACTCTCCGGACACTTCCAACCTAGGCCACATTGAACCCCTCACCACGGCGAATTTGATGCCGGGCCACACCGGGTTACTGATCTTCCTTCCTTTTGCCAATCGCGCCCTCCAGGTTTCGGTTCATGACACAGATGATAATGATGATCGTTACTTGGTCGTCATGAAGGGAGCGCCTGAACGTATTTTGGATCGATGCAGCACCATCTTGATCGATGGAAAGGATTTGGTCCTGGACGAACATTGGAGGGACAAATTCAACGACGCCTACCTCGAGTTGGGTGGCATCGGCGAGCGTGTCCTTGGATTCTGCGACCTGCGACTTCCCACTCAGGACTTCCCTAAGTAAGTATCGTCCGTGCCCCCATGAACACGTAGTTTTTCGGGGGCGGTTGTTTGTGTACATGGGCGCGTCTTTTGCCTTTTTGGCATTCCATAGCCTCCTCATTTCCCGTCCGACTGCATCTCTGAGCCTTATTTCGTCCCCTGCATTGTCCCGCCAAGTATTTAACCCCATCACTATTGTTGTGTGTTTGCAGTCTTCCTCATGTTTGTAACTCACTCTCTTTCCTGTCGGCTTGTCTCACAGGGGCTTTGTCTTCGACGTGGAAAACCAAAACTTCCCCATCGATGGTCTACGCTTCGTTGGTTTAATGTCCATGATTGATCCGCCTCGCGCCGCTGTACCTGATGCCGTAAGCAAATGCCGATCTGCTGGAATCAAGGTTGTCATGGTTACTGGTGATCACCCGATTACAGCAAAGGCCATTGCTAAGGGTGTCGGAATTATCTCAGACGGCAACAAGACTGTGGAAGACATTGCGGCCGAACGCGGAGTGCCTGTTAGCCAGGTTCGCACACTAACTTCTGCTGCAATTTATTGAAGAGGATTTTTTGCGTTAAGGTGGAAACTACTTATTTATGCATAATTTCCTCGAATTACGTTAACCTTTATGCCTACTTTGTCCAGATAAACCCACGCGAAGCGGTAGCCTGTGTTGTCCACGGTTCGGACCTGCGTGAAATGACACCTGCTCAAATCGATGAAATTTTGACAAACCACTCGGAGATTGTGTTCGCCCGTACCAGTCCACAGCAGAAACTGATCATTGTCGAAGGCTTTCAACGCCAGGGTGCTATTGTGGCCGTCACGGGCGATGGTGTCAACGATTCACCTGCCTTGAAGAAAGCTGATATTGGTAAGCTGCTGCTGCTGCTGCTGCTGCTGCCACCACCACCACCACCACCACCACCACCACCACCACCACCACGGTCAGCAGTACTTTACCGCTATCACTTCAAGGATTTTGATCAACAACTCACGGCATGTGGGTCGGTCACTGCCAATATTATGTTCCCGGACTTTCATGAGTTTGCCTTTGTTTATCAGCTGTAAAAATGCTTGGCACAATGAGTTTAGGCAAATATCGCCACCTGACTACCTGTTCAATCCTCACGGAGCATAGACAGCCTATCAGTCAAAAGTACTGCTCAATATGAAGTAGCATTTGTTGCTGACCACCTCCTCGTCTACGCTCAGATGACTGTTTGCTCCTTAGCCATCACAGAGGGCGTTTAGCAAGCGTATCTAACACGTGGTTTTGCATCAGGATCAGTCGTGAGCATCGTTTTGGCTTGAACTGTTTCCAAGTCGCAGTTGACCAGACTGTCCCTCTCTCCATTCAGTTCAGGCTGAGTTCAAAAGGATGTCAATTCACAGGCATGACGGTAGGTAACTCAGCAAGCTAGGCTACGATAAGTGATTAACTACTGCCGGCCGAGTTGTCAGTGCCGTTTTGCCACTCTGCCCCTTTTTTGTGCGCGGAAGTAGTCGTTTTCAAGTGTTTACTGGCCGCGATGTTTCTACTTACGCTCGACTCTGAACGCTGGCCTGACTTGCATGCCGGGTACCGAGCCGTGCGCATAGATCCTTATTCACCAACCGACTGAGGGTAGGACGCTAGGGTAGGCCTCCAGGTGGAGACAACAATCTAACACTTAAGGACACACACGATACTTCGACCGTCGTTGTGGACGATGTCCACCATGTGCTCCACAGCAAAGCGATGCAGACACGATAAATTGTGCGCTAGTTAGTTTACGGTGAGTGTAAACTTGCGCTGCATCTACCACACTCCTCTCCCACCTGGACCTGGTGTCAAGACATAGTCAAGGAGACCGGAGTTGGGGGAGAACGCAGGTGTCTGGCGCGGCCGAAGCCGCCCCTAGGCGTGCCGCTACACCTAGTTCAAATCCCACGGAGTGGAAGTGCCACAAAAGTCACATTAAGGAGCCATTGCAGCCTGACTCCCAGACCACCAGTCGGCTGTTCCATCCAGACACACTAGTCTACAACGAGGTCCATTTTATCCCTTCAGTTGACAACCTTCCAAGCCGCGTCTTTTGGCTCACCTTGATAGCTTCAAGCGCATCAGATCGTTTATAGTGAATAAAATGCACTGAGTTGTCGACCTCACTCCCTTTTCCCATTCCCAGGCCTCAGACACTGTCCGCATACGTTCACGTAAGGAAACACACACATCGCCAGCCTTTATTGTCCTTGACCTGCCTTGTGCTAAGAGGTAGGGCTGGGTTGGGGCACTTCTGTCGCAAATTTAGCCTGTTTATGTCTCTGTCCTGTTATTCTTACCGCTCAGCTGTCTAAGATTCTGAATTGGGTCGCTCAGAATTTGAACCCAGTAGTCTCTGTAGTCAGCGTTCTGCGCAATTTCTGTCATCTTCGACAACTCTATGTCGACAGGGACGTGTAAAACCATTCACAGCTCACCGTCGTTAACCGGTCATACCACAATCCCAGGCTCGGAAATATCCTTGATTTGAACTCGTGCCTAGTTGGTCATTTGGTCTAACCAGTTGAGCAACGGGCCCACACCGATTCAGCCACTGATATCCACCGTTCCATTTTTTCAGGAGCTTCGGAGTACCCTTATCCCGTCATAGAGTTAGGCCTAATGGATGCGGATCACTCCCCGCCTAGCTTTCCCACATAATCACTCCTCCCTATCTCTCTGCGTGCCTTCCTATCCAATGTCTAACCAATATATCTCCCTCCGACGTCCCTCTACACGCTGTGGGACGAAAGTATGAATGATGATGTCAAAAGTGAGAGGCGACTAAAGAGCCTATGAGCTTGGTAGAAAGAAGAAATACGGCTTGTCAATTCTAAGGGCATTTCCATTTGCGGCTATCTGCGCAAAGGTCCCAGTCCTGAAGAAGGAGACATGATCGCCGGTACAAGAGCTTTACTCGCCTGACATTTCGGATTTTTGCTCGAATCCATCATCGGAGACAATAACAGATCTGCTTTACTATAAGTATGTTTACACGCGAGTCATGGCTTTGCCTACCGCGGCCGACAGCGATGGACCTCGTCGTTTGCGGCGGTCAATCTATCATGTTCGTGAAAGAGAGTTTATGACCTCCGGGTACGCAACAGGATTTGCGCACAGGCGAAACGAAAAGTGTTCCTCTTGTGTGCGCTCTCTCCCCATCTCTCCCTCTCTCGACTCGGAAGCGTTAAGCCTGATCCTGTTTGCAGTTCTGATAATTACGGAAGAGCCCATAGTGTGAAAATGCCAACGCGCTTACTTCCACCTCTGGTCGTTGATCGGGCTTAGCATCCACCGCAAAGAGACGGTCCATGTGTTCGCTGCATTCACAGCGCTAATCTTGTGGCGGTCAAGGATGTGAGATCAACTTAAATCGTCTAATGTCAGGGAGCTGTGAGGACTAGTTTATTCTGTACACAGGGCAGGTTGCGGTAAGTTGTTGGCTGTTTGCTTGCAACAGAGATAAGCGTCCGTTCACGGAGAGCGTCAGTCGCGGTGTGTCGTTTACACGGGGTGAAAGTCTGTGTCAGTAGGTGGGGCTGACTGGTTGAGTGCCGGTCATGAGACTGGACGGATTAGGGGGAAGCATAATTACAGAGGCTCACGGGTATCAAGCCAGGTCGTCCGACGCGCATGAGGTGATAATAGTTTGTGGGGGGGGGGGAAGCCGGGGGTCACTGCAGCTGAACAGGAGGGGCCCCAGTTCTAGCCGGCGGGGGTGGTTGTGTGTCAGCGGCCTGGCACCGATTGTCGCGGCCATTGACCGACAAAACGGAGCCGGAGAAAAGGGACCTGGAGCGGCTGCTACAATCGTAGTTTCCCGCGCCATATAACTTGGGACGACACCGTGCTCTTCTTGCGGGGATTGTTGTGCCTTACATCCCGCCTGCGTCCGGGCGTATGCGTGCGTTATAATGTTTAATTTCTACGCGCTTTGATGCTCCCATCTGTCAGCAGTAAACGACACTGAAGAGACTGCGCAATTGGAAGTAATTCGGAAGACCGTAAATACAAGCCTTTCCTCAGGCCGGCGTCTATAAGATTTCCCATGTCGTACCTGGGGTTAGAAGTAAGTCGTTTTTAAACGCCTAACAAACGGACTTCACTAACCAGGTACAGCTGTGATTGATAGGGCTGTTGCAGTCCAAATTTGGATTCACTACTGCTGCTGCTGCTGCTGCCGCTTCTAACCAGCTTTTTATTGGAGAGTCGGCATTTTACGTCAGCAATTGGTTGCGCTTGGAACTTCTTCAACCTTCTCAACCTGAACACTTGGTGGTCTCATATAATTAGGGCCAGTTTCCACGGCCTGCATTGGTTGACCTTCTTTGATATAACTGTCGACATTGTATGCGTGCTTTGCAAAAGTTCCCTCATGTTTCCCATTGTTTCAGTTACTAGGCGGTAGAATGTCACAAACGGCAAAATCGCAAATAGATTCATCAGTGTTAGTTGTCTGTTGATTACACGGGCCTCAGCAGATGGAGACAGAGCACAAAACACCGTGAATGTGAACATCAGTATGAGGTCGTTCCTAGAACGGCGGCATCGCCGTCTTGCAGTCAGCACGTTTAATCTTTTTCCGTCATGTGTATGCACGGTCTAGCTTAACTTAACCATTTTAGTAGATGCCTCATTTGGCATTGATACGGCTTTCTACATAAACTGTTTGACCACTCTGAATCACCCTCCCTTTTCATCGCAATCCGATCCTGACAGGTGTGGCCATGGGCATCACAGGCAGCGATGTGAGCAAACAGGCAGCAGACATGATCCTTCTAGACGACAACTTTGCCTCAATTGTGACTGGTGTCGAGGAGGGTCGCATCATCTTCGACAATCTGAAGAAGTCAATTGCCTACACTCTGACCTCCAACATCCCTGAGATCACACCCTTCCTGGTGTTCATTCTCGCCGATGTACCCTTGCCTCTCGGCGTCGTCACGATTCTCTGCATTGACCTGGGAACTGATATGGTAAGTCCGTTTGCCAAACCCATGTTGCCAACCCTTTTGTGGATTTACCACCTGACTTGGCGTTATTTCCTCTTTTTTGTTTCATCCCAGGTTCCGGCCATCTCCTTGGCCTATGAAGAGGCTGAGAGCGACATTATGAAGCGTATGCCACGTGATCCACTGAAAGACAAACTGGTCAACGAGCGTCTAATCTCCATGGCCTACGGACAGATTGGCATGATCCAGGCCTCCGGCGGTTTCTTCGTCTACTTTGTCATCATGGCGGAGAACGGCTTCTGGCCATCTCGTCTTGTGGGCCTCCGAAAGCAGTGGGACTCCAAAGCAGTCAATGATGTTGCCGATTCTTACGGCCAGGAATGGGTACGTCGCCTCACTCTCTCTTTCTCCCTCCCTCTCTCTCTCTCACACACACACATACGAAAGTTCGGCGGATGATGTCCACCGTGTGCTCCACAACTGCGTAGAGCAGGCGCAGTGATTTGCGCGTGAATTAGTCTATAGTAATGATGGACTTCCGCCGCATCTACCGCACTCAATCCTCCTCTTCCTCTCACATCTGGACCCACTGTTAAGACAGAGTCAAAGGACCGGGGCGGGAGAGGATTCAGTTGGCTAGTACGGCAGAAATTCGCATCTAGACGTACCACAACACTCCCTGGTCTATAACAGACAGTGACCGCGATTTTATACAACAAGAAAAAGCGCGACGTGGGTCTGCACCCTGGGTGCGTCACCACACCCCAGTGTTAGCATTTGTTGTGGGTACGCGTTCCCAGTGACGCCTGTCGGATCCCGTTCCAGATTCCGTGTTGGTCTAGTGCATCTACCGTTTGGCCCGCTTTAGGGGGTAGCTCTCTCTCTCGCACACGAACATCCCTTCTCCAGTCACCGCGATTTCGCTGGTACCTGTTTGGAAGGATTTGCAGTGATTTATCCCATTGTCGACTACAAAGTGAGGGCATAAGCACCTTTTTGTGTAAAGTGTTTGGAGTGGATATTTTACAGTGCTTCAAACGTTTTGCCCCTGTCAGGATTTTCACGGAGTTAACAGTGTGTCAGATTAAGTGATCTTGCCATATATTTAGTGATCTCATCTCATTTAGTTTGCGCGCTCGTTTGAACCATTATAGCCTAGCTGGTGGACGGAGGAGAAGGACCGACGCCTTTCTTGCGTACTTTCATGCTGATTATTTTCATAAAAGCCCTGATTGTTTGAATGCTGGTTTGCCAAAAACGTCCACCAGAAGCAAGGTGTTTTCATTTTACCCCAGACCTTTATCATGCCAGTTTGTTTTTGCCATGACCAACGTCCGCGTTACAGTAGGTGGGCTAGCTTATGAAATGTCAACCGAAATGCGTTTTCGTTTCGAAAAGATTAATTAAGTAGGGTTGTAAAACTGATGGAACTGCAGCATAATTCTATAATAATCCGGTTACCCCAGGATGCCGGCTTTCGCAAGAACGTCTCTCCGGCTGCATAGAAAAACTGTACTCTGCAAAAAGTGACTACATAAGTAGCATGCATTTTTCTCACTGATTTTCGATGCTCTTAAAAATTAAATTATATTTCATGGAAAACATGCATAAAAATATTCATTCTTGCACGCATTCGATAGAAAATTACGTCTTCTTCCAACTTAATACTCGAATAAAGGTATAACTCCGTTTTAAAAAGACTTTTCCAATCCCTGAATAACTTTGAACCCGACCTGCCGTTACACGTGCAGCTGGGGTTTCCAAACTACAGGTCCTGTATTTTCCGTGTACGGAAAACCATACATTTCTCTACGGTATTAAGAGGAGACTTTATGGGGTTCATAAAACTTAGAAATGGATTTGAGCCATATTGTTGACCTTACAAACCACATTGGTAAATTCGGAGACATGACGTTTTACGAACCACATTTCACGGTATTTAAAAATCTCACAATTAGAAACTTTTTAAAAACCGGAATATCCCCCGCCTTCGAGTATAAAATTGGAAGAAGACGTCATTTTATGCGGATTGAATAAAAGAATGCATATTTTTTATACATTTTTTCAATAAAATATAATTGAATTTTTAAAGGCACCGAAAATCACCGGGAAAAATACATGCTACATCCTGGGGGAACTGGGATTATTATAGAATTATGCTGCACGTCGATCAGTTTTACAACCCTACTTAGTTAATCTTTTCGAAGCGAGAGCTCATTTCGGAATTTCGTTTGACATTTCATGAGTTAGCCCGCCTGTTGGGCTAAAAAAGTTAGCTTAAATGTTGCATATGCAAGACCCCGTGACTGGTGTGTATGCCTAGTTGTTCATTCGACGATTTCCTGGCTTCAATCGTTGTAGTCCAGATCACGTGTTTGTCGACTTGCGACTCCCTTTCTCCACATGCTCGAAACTCGTTCGTCATATCGTATTGGTCCCCTCGTGCCTGCCTATGCTTACACATTTGGCTTTGCCTTTCTGATATTCTCATACTTGTAAAGAAACGTGAACTATTCCTTGATGACACTACTTTTGCCCTGTCTCCTTCCACTTTGTTTTATGCCTACCTGCTTTTTTCTCTTCGCCCACACGCACACACAGACGTACAACCAGCGCAAACGTCTCGAGTATACATGCCACACCGCCTTCTTCTCGTCCATCGTCATTGTGCAGTGGACTGATCTGCTCATCTGCAAAACCCGCAAGAACTCCATTTTCCAGCAGGGCATGTGGAATCATTACCTCACCTTTGGTCTGTTCTTTGAAACCACCCTGGCAATCATCCTTTCCTACTGCCCCGGCTTGGAGCATGGTCTGCACATGATGCCCCTACGGTGAGTCGGTCTCACTTCTCATTGCTGCGCATTCTAGGAGTTTTAGTGTACTTTCCCTTGCAGACTGATTGTCTCTCTTGAACGGTAGGTACATTGAGCAAAACCAGTCAGATACACCTTGCCTGCTGCCTTTTACCGTCTCCACGCGTTCCAGAACCTCTTAGGCCTACTTTATCACTCGTTGAGGTTTTTCATCCCTCGCATGTGCCAATGTTTGCTTGTAGCATGCGCTAGGCGAAAGTTTCATGCCGCGTCGGCCAATTCGTCCGATCTAGTTGGTCAGTGTTCGGCATGACACCGAATTTTCGTTGTTGTTAGGAGAGCAAAGAGTGGTTTCAGCTCGACTGCAGCGCATACCTTTTTACTATACACAACTGAACACGCCTTCGAGTCTCACCGACTGACAGGATAACTAAGTCCGCTCAGAACTGATAGTCAGACTCCGATGGAAATTATGTGAGATCGGAGACTGTTTTGCATGGTGGCGTGCTTAGGCATGATTGTAGTCACTGCACCCACGCCCCCCTCAGGTCGCCTTGATCCTGTCATCAAATTGGATAATGATTGCTACAGGCGAGCAGAAGTTTACCTGGCCATAAACAACTTTACTCACACAATTTAACTACTGTGCCGTCTCCGGACAGTGGTAGTCCTCATCAAATGGGGCGGTCAAAATCATTATTGTTACATAGTTGATATGTGTGAATACCTATACACGTGTGCATATGTATGCATATATTTAGTAAAATCCTGGTTTCCTGCTCATTAGGGACCAGCAGAAAGGAACTTTGATCACCCGCTCCAAGCAACCGTATTTTCGTTGAAACGTTCCGTGCGCTGCATCTGTTGTAGTCCTTCTTCGCGGATGCTTAGCTTCCGAGGACAAATTCCGAACCCCTGCGCACGTGTCATATTACGAAGCAGCAATGCCTACTATCCGACCATAAGTATTGATTTGCGGACGCGCGTCTGGCAGGGAAAACAGTATGAGCGCCTACTTCCACTCACAAAAGCACTGTGCCTCCATTCTTAGTTTTCTAGAATAGTAATGAGAAAGCGAACTCCTCCATGTCTTGTTCTCTTCGCGCTTTGGTCATTATTCCTTAGTGCATCACTGTTCCTCTTGTCGCTGCAGTCCCATTGAATTGATGCAGTTTCTAACCCAGAACGACGGTGATTTTATTATCGGTCAGTTTTGGGACCCCCTACCATGTGAGCTTCTAAAGATGGCGCCAAGCCTCCGGCTGACCATTATTAGCATTTAATCAGGACGCATTCTGGCCATGTCCTGTTGGACCACAGTCGAAGTTGGAGTTAGTTCAAACTGCAATTTTTTAAAATTCTTTTAGGTGGACGTGGTGGTTGCCCGCCCTGCCCTTCAGTGCTGTAATCTTCATCTTCGACGAGATTCGAAAGAAGCTGTTGCGTACTCTACCACCGGGCAATTGGGTGGAGCGTGAAACTTACTATTAGAACCCTACCACTACAAGCAATCGTCACTTGCCCTTAGACAGCCAAGCCTCCTCCTTACAACTCACCTCATTTGTCAACGGCGGTCAGCTCGTTCTGTCCTCAGTTAACGCAACAGGGGCCGTCAGTGGTCTACAAACTGCCATGGATGGATCTTCTCAACTCTATGCTCACGCGCACATCAGCACTGCCCTAGCGTTTATGATTTGGACCTGTTTTTTCCTCGTCTTTGTATTTTATGCTAGATCTTTTTAGATTCCGATGAACTGCCTCCCTTTTTTTCCCTACTCAAAGTTACCCGTTTTATTCTGCATCATGTGTTTTGCCGCTTCATTTCCCAGAAGCGCTGTAATTGAACTTTGTAACCCCTGCCCTCATTCTCACCCTCCCTCTATTGACACTTTCTGTCTCCCTTATCCCCGGTCTTTCCTAATAATTATTCACATTGTACAACTCGTCTGTGTGCTTATCTACGTTCTACTCCCCCTCCCCCTCTCTGTGGCCGGGGAGGTGACGTCTGTGATGAAGGACGTTGTTCTCAACGCTGATTTTGCGCCTTGTAGCCGTCAGCCAACCTCTGCTTTTTCAATTGACATGAAACGGTTATCATTCCGCAAGTCGTCGATTCACTACCGAACAATATTCCCCTCGTACCGGTTCCCTCCTCCCGCGAAGAATACGTTCTTTCGCGCTCTCCTTCGCATCACTCTCCGCCTTCATTCTACCCTCCTCACCCATAACATTGGAGCTTGGCCGCGCGTACGCCCGCGTGTACCTCTGTCATTGATGTTGTCCTTTAGGAACAACCATCAGCCCTCCTTCCCAGTATCACTAACACCACGTTCTGAGACTCCACCTTAAGCGATCTCCGCAATCAGTTTCCTTCAAAATTTTATTTCGTCTTTCCAGTGTCTGTTTGAGTAGACAATTATAGCGCCTCGCCGTAGTCATAAACCCCATGTTTTTCCCGTCATTTTTGTTGCAATATCAGGGTTTCAGTGTTGTGGCTACCCAGTCGACCGTGCCACACTGTCGAGTCGCTGGCGCAGGCGCGTTTGTATGTCCCGAATCCATCCGAACTCAGCCACAACGCTTTAAACTAAGTATTTCCGGCTGAACCAGGCACTTACTGTTTGCCCTGAACAGTAGAATGTTCGGTGAAGGTTTGTGTGGCATTTTTGGAGTGAAAACGACTGCGAAGGGAGTTGCGTGGGGCGCTTAATTGGGGAAAGTGTTAGGAGACAGGCTAAGTGGTCTGGAGTAACTTCTGAAATTTAGGTAAGTTTACTTTCCTGCTTAGGCCAGTCCAGGACTTCTGATATGCACCGCACTGGCATCTAGTTGCGATCATTAACAAACATAGTACATTGGGTAAACATGCTTGATAAGGAAATACCTTCCAGTCGTGGAGGGGGTGGGTCGGTCTCAAATGTCCGATTTGGAGCGTATACTCTGGTAGAATTCGCACCTGCCCTCCGGAAGCTGCTACTGTTTAAGTAATTGGATGGCCGAGAAGGCCATTTGAACGTCAGCGCCGTTTGTCCATTTGTGGGGATGCCGGAACTCGTCAAGATTCCCATCGCTTGGAGTGGTCGTAATAACACGCTATACGGAGGGCTCATTCCCCCCCCCTTGCGTGCAGGGCACCATTCACAGTCACTGTATATTTTATAGCTGTCTTCCGCTTTGTACTGCCAGTCTGCCCAAGAAAGGCAGGCATGCGTGTTTTTGCATATTTAGGCGACTTGGTGGAATAATCACCAAGAGGAACGGGAATAGAGAGGATATTTTCGGTCTAGAAATCGAATATCTTCGGGCCCTAACCCGAACGCCAGTCATTGAGAATCAAGTCAAAGGTCCTCCTGTTAGTTGGCCATAGGATTTGGGTCTTGTAGGTTGCAATGGGTAATATTAATTCATGTGTTAAGGGCGCCACGACGGTTTGCGTATAAGGCGGGACGCGCTCTTTATGCCCACTTTTCGTTCCGTTACCGCATATGATGACTAAAATCAGAGCTCTAAGACAAAGCACAACGTCCTCATTCCGTTCGGGGATCGCGACAGGTGAACGCACTTCGTTATGACCGCCAACTCCTAACTTCGCTGGTGCGGCAGTCAGCCCTGATCAATTAAACGGACCCTTCAATCAGTATTGAGCCCTGCTACTAACGCCATCGACTGTGGGGTGTGCACACGATGCATATAATGTGTCAACGATTCCTGGCATTCTTTAAATAAGCACGTCTAGCATTGCCTTAGGCATTTTCCCCCAGACTATTGGTGGTGCATTGACCGGAAGTTTGGAGGAGGGGATTTAACGGAATTGCCGGAGGCAGTTTATCTCGTAGGTACTCAGCAGGACAGAATTTCGGGACAAGAAGGGGTTAAGACAATTATGGAATACAGGGCTCTATTTCAGACGCTTAGTGAAGTAGGACCGTAACGTCGAAGAAAATGCCTTCCCAACCGTGACTTGCCAACACCGAAAAGTCTTCCTCAATAGTTCCTTTTTGGTGGCATGGGCCAGTGTTCCGACGGGGACAAGAGAGACTTGCATGATCGGTTCTGACCTGGATTTCGTCATCAGCCAGCCATGTCTTCATGCCCAGGAGAGCCGCGATTCCAAAAATGATCGTGTCATCATGGGGTGTTTTCGATCAGCTCCTGCGCCGGATCATCATCCACTCGATGACGCTAAATAAGCCAACGCGGTGTCATTCCTAGTCCACTTGTCCTTGCAGATGATATCTCGCAATGAGTGGTTACCTGGTAAGACTCAGGCAGCTGCGTGAGTTCTCGGTTGGATCTCCGCGTAGAGAGAAAGTCCAACATAGTCCAACCGGAGAGCAAGAAACGCCGCTAAATGCCACTCCTGTGTGACATTTTCGGACTTTCCTGTGTTTGTAAGCCACACAACCGGTGACCGTGTTTAGTCAAACAGGCATGGAAGTGTCGATCTTGTGAATTCTTTAAGGGGGTCCGGCTATGAATATAAAATCTGCTTCCATTAACCATCGTCCTGACTTGTAAGGCGGGTGTATTTTCAGTCTAACGGACAGTTCTGTGTGACAGCTAGAAGTCTATTCGGAAGTGGAGAAAGGTTCGGAAAAAACAGACGTGTTGTCACGAGCGGTAGGCTTCTTAATTCCGTTTCAGCCGACCTTACTATGAACTGCATGCCTGCCGGCTAGGCGAATGATCGATGGGTCCTCTTTCACATGCCCGAAAGCCGAGTTCCGTCGTATGTTCCGGCTAAAGGACGTTTGCATTGATCGGAAAAATTACGGATCACCAAGTCCTGGCTCAAAAAACAAATTCCTGGATTCTATTCGCCCCTCTTTACAAGAACCAGAATAGATTTCCTCTTACTAGGACACATGCTTATTGTACAGGCCGACATAGAGAAGGATGGGAGGTGGCGGACGCAGGATCCTTCAAAGGCGCTTTGTTGTGTGAAGCCCGGTCTCGCAGCGTGTTGCTACTGTCCAAAACTGGCCATTTAGAAAAATAGGCATGGCACTAGAACCTGCCTCGGAATCCTCCTCCTCCTCCTTCTCCTCCTCCTCCTC